>SCLH01002290.1:0-25880 GCA_004367855.1 Oikopleura vanhoeffeni
GGAGAGAGATTTTTTCTCTATTAAAGTCTTTGCTCTGTGTTAATTTCACATTTTTCAGCTCAATGCATCAAACCTGGCAGTATCTGTTCTCTTTTATTTTTGAAATAGGGGTTTGAAAACCAATGTCCTTTTTTAGGCATTTTTTAAAAACGATAGTTTTCACCATGGGAATTGTTTTAAATTGTTCCCCGAACAGATAAAAATTTGAAAAGGGCAAGCCCCTGCGGGCACGTGGCCCTCAAAACTTTTCTCCGTTGCTCGCCATAGTAAAATTTCTAGAAAGGCCACGATAAGACCTACCGTGCCGGTAGTACCCCTTACCTGCGTGTTTATGCATGACCGGTTTTTTCAAAATATGTCTAGTAGTGATTCACAAACACTTTATGCATTTAACCCGATAATAAAATATCTTACTCAGACAAACCACTTATTCAAATGGTTAGTTTTCAACCTAACCTAGCTGCAAAAACCCTACAATTATTAGATGAAAGAAACTTTGACATGTTCTAAAACCTACAATTAATAAATGAAGAAAAAAAGTTTTGGGAGCATCGCTCATGGACCAAATAAAGTATGTCAAGTTGGACCAGAAAATCCTACAATTTATCTACAATTGTAAGTTTTGGTGGGAAGCCCTTCCGCTCCCCAAATTTTACCAATTGGGGCCATAAAGTTCCCCGCGTTTTTTTTTCTATTGTTTTATCAGCCGCGTTTTTTTCTATTCTCGTTATCGTCTCATTCCGTCTGGTTTTTTTTATTCATATCCCGCGTTTTTTTTCCGCAGCCCCGACGTTTTCCTACTTGCCTATCTTCCGGCGTTTTTTTTCGGGAACACTTGTTTTCGTCGGTAAAAATAGTTTTTTATATACGCTGCGTTTTTTTTGATCGAAGTTTTGGCTGTCTAACCGGCCGCATAAAATAACGCCGGTAAACGAGAAAACGCAGGGGCTGTATATCATCGACTTTACCTATAATCTATAAGTTTAAATAATATGAACACAGAATAGAGCATCATTCGGCAAACCGTCCGACCGCCCAGGGTGGAGATACATATTGAATGAATCATTACTGTATAAAATTTTATACAGTTTTGAATAGTATTGTTCTGAAACTATTGTGTAATCATAATTGGTGTTTATTTAATGTTTCGCATATATTGTGTATTATTTGGGTTTTCATTACCTTTTCTTTTATATGAAAAGAAAATGGTCAAGAAAAATACGATCAAAACATGTACAAAAGGAACGAGGAAAAGTAAAAACAGTATATATTTTTCCAGTTTTATTTATGTAATTCGAACTGGATAAAAAAATTTCAACCATTTCTTACAAACGAATAAATTAAAGAATAAAAAATAAATTTAAAACCAGAGACTGTAGAAAATTAAATACTTTTTCAATAAAATAAGACTTCTGGAATTATCTCGATCAATATATTTCGATAAAATTATTGTGATAATGCAACTGTATAATTTCGAAAGAACAGAGATCCATTTTCTTTAAAAATGCGGTATACAAATATCGATGATAAAAATTGAAAAGTTTTTCATTTTAGTTACATTGAAAAGTGCCAAAATTAAGTTATAAAATGTTTCGACATGTCGACATGAGTGGCGGCAATAAGAAACATTCTTGTTTTTGGCCAAAAATGATACTAATTGCGTCAGTTTTAAATATTGCGCCCGTTGCCTATTGACGTCACAAACTGTATATTGAGCAAAGCCTAGATGACTGTTTTATGGCCCTCAATACAGGATGCATAATTAAGACCCTGGAATAATCGTGTCTGCTAGTGAATTTTACATAATTTCACGCCAACGCAATTTTCAAAGGAAAAATAGGGGAAAATCGGACGGAAATAATATATCTACCATGTCAATCATTAAAATCGACCTATTAAGGGGATTGTGGGTGCAGTAGTTATTTTGGACCACGGTCGCATATTCGGTATTTTTCAATTGCATCTGACCATCCAGCACCTCAGGAATCGTTTGCAATAAAAAAAAACACCAAATTATTTCTAGATATTTTTTTCGACATTTTTTTCGATATTTTTTCGACATTTTTTCGAACATTGAAATCGCTTGCTAACTGAAATGCCCGAATAGTGACAGATGATCAAAAACAAAAAAACCCATTAGTGATCAATTTTCACAGAGATTCAGACCAAAATAAAATTGGAAATTTTTGACCAATATTCTAGACAATTTCCAAAAAATACCATTTCGGACTTGCATAAAACTGGAAAATAATTCTAGATATGGTATCATTTCAGAATACAAAAAAATCAACTCGCAAGAAAAAGATATTCTTAATAAAAGTATTTCAATATGATAGTTGTTCAGATTTTTGCGCCTTTTTAATATTCTAATTTCTAGCCTTATCAATGTAATAATGGCGCGCATTTAATCAGCGTGAAATAGTGATTGCGAGAAATATAGAAGAAATTAATAAAATTTCCTTGGTTCAAAAGTTTAATAAGATAATAGAGAAGGATTTATGAAACAGAGAAAAGAAATCGCATGTGCCGTTCGTGAGGTATACTTTTTTTGTAAAATAATCTTCATTTTGCCTATATTTAACTATAGCAAGGAATTTTCAAAAATAATTTTCGGCGATTAAGATGAATTTATAAAATATTCTTGGTTGCAATTGTAGAGAATTTTTTGTGACCAATAATATCGGCATTATGTGTTTTTTGGATACGTGGATATGACGGTATACTTCAATGGAAGAAATACAAGCAATTAGGTTTATGCATTTAAAGGTTGATGTGATAATATTTACTAAAAATGGATCAATTTTTGACTTTTCAGGTTACGGACTACAATATACAATTGGGAAATAAACGTTCACTCAATTCTCACGAAAGATATTTGAGTTTGAAAAAGGGCTTATTTTTCCTGCAGCAAATTGCTGGAAGCACCCACAATCCCTTAAGGGGTTGTGGTGGTAGAATGTTGGAATTGCTAGGGAAAATAGCCCTTTTCTCCAGCTGGACTGGAAGGGTCGATAACGGCAGATAGGAATTAATGAGAATAAAAATACGGGAGACTAAAAACTTCTCTTCAACTGCAAGTAAATTTTTTTGATTCTGATGAAGGATGGCTCACCGGTGCGGCATCGAAAACTAGTAAAAATATGTTCTCAATTCACACAAAAGCTGTTTAAATCTCGGTCAATTTTGCATTAAATTGTATAAAACAAAAATGTTTCGGACAATTACGACGTCTTGAAATTGATAATGCACCTTCTGGTTTAATAAAAATCTCCTATGGTTTTAGGCGATGAAAATGAAATTCAAAAAATCTGATTATGCTCGGTCAATTTTGTTTCAAATTGAATAAAACAGACTTATTATGAACGTATGATAATTTCAAATATTGTTGCCAAGCTCGTCAAAAAACTTATTCTCTGTTGGTTTTAAAGCGTGAAAAACAGACTTGATTCTTTACAATTTCTATTGCGCATAAATTATTATTATTGACGGGTTTTAGAAAATATATAAACTATTTTGTTCCACTGATGCATTCTTTACACCCACAACCCCCTTGAAGTAAAGAGTGAAATGTTATAAAAATGTTAAAGAGCAAATCAGAAAAATTGTGACAAATAAAGTTTTGGTCGCCACGTGATCAAAATAGTACGATTTTTGTAAAATCCCAATCAATTATCTTATTTGTATCAATGTCGAATTTATAGTTTTGGTCTAAAAATTTGAAAATTTGCCATTGTTTTCCTTATGGGGCTCGATTCATTCAAATAATGGCAAATTGACCCAAAAAACAACTTTGGTATCAAAATAACCGCCGTAGAGGTTGTTAAAATGATCCCTTTATTTCTGAGTATTTTTCGATAACATAAAAAATTCCGATATTCCAGACGCCAAATATATCCTCAAAATTTGCAGCTTATATGTTTAGTTACACATGTTTACCGGAACCTGCATCCAATGGGAACTCCAACACCTTGTGACACCTCTAAGAACAATTCTCGGAATGATTTAGACTCTTTACTCATTGTCACGCCAAAAGTGACTCCAGCTATGTAAGAATTTTTGCTTAGTTAAAATTATTCATTCAGTAGAAATCGGGTCGATAGTGAAATGTATGCAAAAACAAGAGTTCTATAGCATAAAATTCCAATGTTTTCGCTGGATCAGATTATTGAGATCAGATTCTTCTACATGATATGAAAATATTTTTTGCGCCAACAAATTATTTTGAAAATGCAATGACATCATGATAAAAACAGATCTTGGTACTTTTACAAAATGCAAGAAAATAATTTCATCAATTTGTAAAATTCAATTTTGATTATCTGATCCAGTACGAACATTAAAATTTAATGCTCTAGAACTCTTGTTCTTGCCTGTTCATGTTCAAAATCTCCCATTTATACATTCATTTTTCATACATTTCACTAGCGACCCATAGAAATCATGCATGAAATTGTCATTTTGAAAATAAAATCTATATTGATAGTTATTTTTAGTTACAGAAGAGAAATATTCAAAAGCAATTCATCAACCAGATCCCTTGGAAATCAGTATCAAAACCAAGAGTTTACGACCAAATTTTCTACCCAATCCTTTGAAAGAAAAAGTGGTAATAACTCACATAAACTTTCTCAAAAAATAAAAGTTTAACAAATTTGTTACACGACTTTTAATTATTTTGCAATGTTTCGCCTCCAGCATTTTCAAGCTTGTAGACGACAATTTTTGAATTTCTTGAGTACAAATAATCACAGTTAATAACACAACTGGCCAAAGCCAATCAATTTTGTACGTTTGGTTTGAGCTTGGCTAAATCAAGCCAACGAAATCAACCAAGCTGTGAACAGAGACCAGACCGGTCTGGTCTAGAACAGCTTAAATTCAGAAATGAAAAAAAGTGGGCTAGATTTTACAAACTTTGCACTTATGATAAAGGGGTGGTCAACTTTGTCCAACCAGATTTCTGACATTATGAAATGTTTTATAGCTCGTAAGGAGCTTATGATTATTAGAATTTATGTTATTCGAACTTCAGAGTTCAAATATTAAAACGCACGATACTACTACATGATTCAAATCGTTCGAAACGTCAATTTCACGCTAGAATTCACAATAAAATAAAAATTCCTGAAACGGCACCGAGTGCTTAGTTTTCCACAACATAATTAAAATCATATGTAAAATTCGATATTTAAAATACGATATTTTAGGCTTTTTTCGAAATAATTTGAATTCCTTCTGACCGATTTGTTGATTTTATTTATTAGCAAAACCCATTATCAAATTTTACAAAAATGACAATTAACTGCAGCAATTAGGGATCTACAGTTGGTTTTCCAGTAACTGGGAATTGCACTTTATGAACCACTATAATTCTCAGTTCAGGGCAGGATTATTCCGATTTACATAAATATATCATCCAAATCAGTTCAGTAGCACAAACTCTCAAACTTCACTTCCGCCGTTCACCAGCGGAGACCCGTGAACTTAGGGCTTTCGAGTAACTGTCGAGGTTACAGCGGAGAGAAACTTGACTTTCATGCCTTCATCGTCTCAGAATAATTCAGAAATTTTGGTGGTAAAATTGTTACAAACTTTTTTTTTAATTAATTCTAAAAACAAAAGAAACATGCGAAAATTTCGCTGTTAGTCTTTTACGTGCGTTAAAAACATAAAATATTAATTTGGTGCAGTTAAAAAAAATGTATCTCCTCCCTGGTTTTTTAAGGTACAACAATGATTTATGACTCTAATTACCCGCACAGATCGTGGGCAGATTATCGATTTTGTTCGTCGATTTGGCTTTAGAATAACTGAAAAACAGTTTTTGCACTAGCCACCCGTCACTTCCGATTTTGTAAATTCACAAAAAAGGAGATACTCTCTTAAGAGTTATACTTTTGGTCGCAACAATTTGTATTGTGCGACAATCAGCCATTGAAAAAACCCTTAAAATGCGACGACCAACCCCTTAACGAACTTAATTGCAATCATAAAAATGACCACAATCCCCTAAGGGCCTCGGTGCATTTTGACAGATACTGATTGGGGCTCTTGATGAAAAACTTTTCAATGGATTGGTTTATTCTTGTCAATATACCATCAAAGTGATGTTACATAATCCAGGCAACTTTTGTCACTAGCGAATTTTTGCATTATGGCTTTTTAAGAAAATTTTGAGTTCTCATTAAACTTTTCGAATTCGAAAAATTATGAGAAATTTTCGATAAAAGCTCCGAACATTATAAAAATATGCTTTATTTTTCGTTCAAAATTTTTTTTCAATATATGTTTCAAATCAACGAAAAAACTCCACAGAATAACTTCTTTAACTTTTCGACTAGGTGACCACATATTTTTAATATGCTCTTTAAAAAACCATATGACATGGTTAAGTGATTTTTGGTCAAAAATTATAAGAAATATTTTGAAAAATTGTCTCATTTCTCGTTCAAAAATTTTCAAACTAATTTTTTTGGAATCCTTAGCTTGAAATATTGGAAATAACTACTTGCACTTTATTTGTATATGCTTTCGTTTTTTTTCTTCGCTCTTGTGATTACTCTGAATCATACTTTTTCAAACGAAACTACGGATCGGCAAAAATATTCCAAGGCCCTCAGTATCCAGAATTAAAAAAATTTATTACACTCAAACTTGCCAAATTGATAAGCCGCCCATCCACCGTATTCAATTTATTTTATTTAACTCATGCACAAAAATATTTCTTTCGGTGTGGTAAAATTTCGGTTTTTTCGTCTTTTTTCACTTAAATTTTCGATTTTGACGTAGAAATTGTATAAAATGAAATTTAATAATTCCGAGTCGAAAGCGTATTTAAGGGCTTCTAAGTAACAAATAAAAATAATAAATTTTACTGTCATTTAGAAACCATGGAGCAAAACGCGCGTTTTTTGAGTGTTTCTTCAAGAAACGATTGATAAAGTGACAATAATCAATCTGAAGAAATTCAGATTAAACAAAGTAAGCTGAAAAACGACAACTTGTGTTCGAAAAAGTTTTTATCCGAAAATTTTGAAGTGGCAATTGAAACTTTTTCATCAAGACAAAAAATATTTAAAAAGTGCAAATCTGTCAAAATGCACCGAGGCCCAAAAGTTGCCTGCTGCCCCTTCTGGTTTATTTTTTTGTGAATTTGCTCTTTATTTGAAAGTTGACCAGCAGTTTCAAGAGCGAGCATCTAAAAACCCTTCAGCTAGTTTATGCCGGTCAAATTGCCTTGCTCATGACTTTTTGCCTAAAATGCTTAAAAAGTAATTTTTTTTCGCCGATTCTTCATTTTTTGTTTCGCAATTTTATTAAGAATAAAAATAGCATGGTTCATATGTTTAGGTGGCAGTTATTTACTGTTTGGCAGAAATTATGGCAAATATACGGTCATCATCGACAGAAAATACTTGCAGATAATAACGACTGTGTGACAAAATAATCAAGTTTAAGCATTTCAATTTGAACTCAAAAAATAAATAAATTCAATTCAAGAACTGTTTTTTCATCATTTTATTTCCATAACAAAATTGTTGGGGTCAAAATTTCAAGTTGTTTTTAACAGTAATATGATACCAAAAGGGCTCAGAGACTCTGACCCTACTGTAGGGTTGCGCACGTAAACATGTAAGCTGAAATAGACATTACCAAACTACTTGTATTGTGTGATTTTATCGCATAAAAAGTCAATTTTGGGAAAATGAACGTCTTGCGCTTACGGGTCGTCATAAAATAATTTCTTATTTATGTCATACAATTATTTTATGATAAAAGTGTTCAATTTAAATTATCGAGACTTTTTTACGTGGAAAAAATATTAAGAAATATATTTAAACCATTTCCTTCAATTTTTCCACATTTTTGTTTGAATTGTGAGGTTTGTTAAATTTTCTTGCTTGAGTTTTATTAGATGAAATGTTCAAAATTTTTTCGAAATTTGCCTTTTTTACTCATCTAAACATGATTTGAACTCGCAACCCTTTTTATCGTTTAAGTATCAAGAAAAACGAATTTTTTCTTATAACTTATTAATTATGAAAATATATATTTTTTCACAATGAAATATAAACTTTAATTTTTTCATGAAATATGACCCCCAGATTTTTGTGAAATTGAAATAACAAAAAATAATACTTTAAGCACGCGCAGAAGCACTTGTTTTATTTTATTGTGAATGAAGCTTTTTGAATGTTTGTTTTGGGTTCCAGGGGTAGGCGAAAATTGGATCGGATAAGTGTGTTATCCTTGTAAAAATGCCAAGCAAAAACATAAAATTATATTTGGATGCACCAAATCTCAACTTGGCATTTACGTAATGCGTTAAATAAATAGATATTATTATTATTTTGGATAAATTCGATCATAAAATCCGACAGGTAAGTTATATATAATCGATTTACCGAGATAATAATAATTCTACACCGGTTACAATTTATTTGAACAAATTATGATAAATTTGAAATCTTGAAAAATAATTCTGAATCTGTTAAAAAATGACCATTTATTTCCTACAATTTATGAGTGACTCACAGTTGGGTTGCCTAGAAATCTTTGATAAGTAAATCAACATACATATGTAAAGATTTTTGATAACTTACAAACCATTCGATCACGTGACCTGATTCATCAGAAATTATTTCTCTGATTTTTCTAAAGTGTTTGAATAAATAGTTACGAGTGCCTGAATAAAAAGGGTCAATATACAGCGTTTTTGATTCGTCACAGAAAGAAAAAGTTTTTAAAGAATTCTCGCGTTCAAGCCCGCGAACAAAGCAAGAACGTAAAGCGTTGTTTTTAGAATCAGAATTAAAGAAGTGTCAAAGTTTTAGTTTTTGACCAAAAAACCTCGTTTGTTTGTACGGGGACGCCTTCTTCAAATCGATCGTTAGGAAATGGAAATAGAAAGCAAAAGTATATTCATGAACATCTTAAGTAAGGGTTTCAGCAATTTCAAGAAAAAAAGAATCGATAACTGCAGGTGCGATTTGGCTTTTACTGAAATTTTGTGTAGATTTTTTTTTAATTTCGAAGGGGTTTTGCCAAAAATTTATACGTCACTCTCTCCAAAAGCAGAAATTTTTAATCTCGGTGTGAGACTTTTCAGCAATTTCATATTGAAACGTTATCAGAATCGCCGATCGAATCCTCATTGACGACCGTGATATTTGTCTCGTGCTCTTCTGGCAGCGACTTAAGGTGCTGGGATACTTGAGGCGATTCTTCAATAGGGATATCGACGGATGAACTGTCTTCGGTTGAACTTTCGGAACTTTGCTCAACGGTTGAACTCGATTTCAAAATCGCTTGCTCGTCACAATGCACACTGTCACCGGGACCAGGCATAGATTCATTCTGCCCAGGACGACTTTCGCATAAACGGCTGGGGGTTAAACTTTCGGCTGCGCTATTTTGGGGGAGTCCATTCCACTAAATATTTAATTAATGTTAAAAAATTTTCACTTTTTAGTTAAATTTAAAAACCAAAAATTTTTTAAAATTATTTTTTTATATCCGAGAATTTGAGATCTGGGAAGCCGGCTCAATTTCAGTAAATAAAGCCTTACTTCTCGTTTATAAGATATCTTGAAACTTTAGTTATGCTCTACATAATTTTACAACAAGTCACGTGTCTGAAAGTCAATCTAGCTGTTAAGAATAAAATGTGATTATCAGAATAACGCATTCTTTATCTGAAAGAGGGATCCCTAGGCATCTACTTTTCTGTTACCGTTTGAACTTATTGGTCAAGCTCTTATTGGTCATATTCGTGATAACCTGTGATCTCATTGGTCAAACGCGAGTCAAAGACGAGCGGGAAAGTAGAAGCCCAGGGGTACCAATATTTGTTATATTTCATGTATTTTTCAAATTTTGGAGGAATAATTACGAGTGAAGAAATAAAAATAAATGGACTAAAAATTTTTGTTTAATTTCACAAGAATATTTTGTTATTCATAATTATCATGATATTTATCAGATTTTTTTTAATCTATTTAAGATTTTTTTTCAATTTTTGATTTTTTTCGAAAATTATAATTTTGTGCGTCTTTCATTTCCGACATTATAATCTATTTTTAATTTTGTATAATTTTTATTTAAATTTGTTCAATTCTCTTAACTTAGTATTTCAAATAAGCGTTGGTGTGAGATTTACCATCAATTTTGGTTGAACCCCATTCACCCTATCCAGAATATTCCGGCTTTACTACTCAAATCTCACTATGTTTACTATACAAGGCCGAAATATTCTGGAAAGTGTGAAAAAAGGATATTGAAGAAAGACATATTCATTTACCTGACTCACAGATTGAACTGAATTTCCCTGTTGGTTCCATTGTTGAGGCCAATAAATAGTTCCTTGAAAATCGCTTGGTCTTGTAAAATCACCAAAACTAAAAGGTTGTTGTGGTTCGTCCATTGGTACCTCTGGTTGCGTAGGCGGTGTCAATGATGGTTCCTGACCTTGCTCTTGAAGTCGTAGCCTGTACATTGTTTTGAAAAAATGGTGGCGCACGCGAGCAGAATTGAACGACCGTCTGCCAGACGCATTTCCACATCTGCCAGGCTGACAGCCGCAAGGAAACCCATCTCTATCAACTTGACAAGGAATTCCACCCACGGCACATTCGCATTTTTCGGGATCGCAAATTCCAAAGCAAGAACAACCACAAACTTCTCTTGATCCTCTGAGCTCTCGATTATTTTGCCGATCATTCGAATCAACCTCTTTGGCATATTTTTTCAAAATTTTTCGACGTTTTTTTGGCGCAATCGGCTGCAAAAACCACCAATCATCAACTCCAGATAAATCCTCTTCTGGGGCGTCCGAATCAGAATCGGAACAGCAAGAACTCGAAAGATCGTCAGTGGCTTCTTGACTCGATTTTTCACCATTACTCAGTTTTCTTTGTTTCTGACGCCAGTGACGAAGTTTCTTGCGGCGTTTTGAATAGAGACGCTCACGGTGAACTGGAAGGGGGATAGTTGCAGTGTCGTGGTGACCACCGTCCATACCAAGGGCACACCCTCCTGTTGAGGGTAACGTGCAAAAAGACTAAAATGTTATTATTAGTTTTACTTATAAATTGATTTGACTCTCAGACATAAATAATGACAAGCGCCGTTAGCTATTAAGAATGCCTCGAAAAACACGGGACTTATAAATAAAAAAATTTCGAACGAAATCTTGACTCATCTCGTTTTCAAAAAACAAATTGTAGTTCTGATGATGCTGCGAAGCAATATCCTTTCCCCAACGGAAATCCATCTCAAAAACGTTTAATATCTCTATAGCGCGTGTTACTACTGATGTTGTCTGAGTGATTATCTTGAGTATGATTATAGGCAAGGGTTTTGATAATAGGACCGCTAAATTTTATCGGTGTGTAATCACTCAAGAAATAACTGAAACAATCACTCAGACAACATTAGTAGGATTCGAACATGCGCTATAGAGATAGTAAACGTTTATGAGATGGAGTTTCGTCGGGAAAAAGGATATATTAACCAAAAATAAATTACAAAAATATTTGTGATTTTCATTATTTCCAAAAATCTCGAAAATAAAGAATAATCTGGCTTTCTAAGTATCATAAATACTTTATTAACCTCAAATTTCGATATCGGCGATAAATCTTCATAATTTTTGTAAATTGAAAAGCAAATTTGGCAATTAATCTAAATTAAATTTCCTAAAAATGTCATATCTTCATTTGAAAATCAATTTTAAGTACACGTAGTTTAATTCCATAAATTTTATAAATAAAATTTTATTATCAAGAACTCAATTTTCAAATTGCCGTTATTGAAAACTATATTATTAAGGTTGATAACTAAATCACAAATAAATTGTAAAAATTATTTGTTGGCTTTTTGAAGCATAAAATATACATATTTATTTTCACTATAAGTCTTTTCATTGACGTTTTGGCTTGAAAGCCATTTCAAAATTACACTTAAAATTGCTATGAGCCGAAACATCAATTAAAAAAATCACGGTCAAAATTAGAAATTTATAAATTGTAAAAAACGATCCGTAACAATCTAAAATAAAATAGCTGATCGATGAACAAATTGTGAATTTATAAGTACAAAGAACAACTTAAATACAATTATTATCTGATTGAAATCCTGATTGAATTTTAATTAAAGAAACCGAAAAAGTTGAGCTCAAAATTTCTTCGAACATGAAATCAGAACGTTGTTACTCTGTAGCGTTTTTATGATTTAACAAAACAAAATAATATGTTAATGCTCGTCGATCGATGTAAAACTTGTCTTTGTAACTAAATTTAACCTTTTTGTGAAGCAGGGTTGTAAAAGGGATCATCTCCGACCGGATTTTGGTAAGATAGTATTTCAGCTATATAGTTTTTCGGCTATATTAATTGAATATCGACTTTGCTAGAGTTGTATTTATTTTTAGGGAACAAAAGTAGCGGGAATCGCTCAGAAATATCATCTTACGTATATGTGTATTAAAAAATTATTTCAAAAATTATAATTTTTCTTTCAAATCGGAAAATACGTCAAAGTTGGCAAAATTGCATATGAGATATTTAATTATGAAATTTATGATGCAAAAAAGAATGCCTGAAAATTTTTTTTTGATGATCTTATCAGAAATGTTATGGTTTTTATTGAACCGGAAGCTCAATTCCATGAAATTCTAGAAATGATCAAAAACTTTCAATTTTTTGGATATAGCCGAAAAACTATATAGCCGAAATACTACCTATCCCGGATTTTCTATCCCATCCCCATTTTTTGCCAGTCTTTGGCTTAAACCTACGCAAAAAGGGGATGGAAAACCTACGCAAAAACCGTCTTTTTTACAACCCTGGTTGTGAAGTTAACCAGTCACTTATTTTTTTACATGATCGGACGTTATTATATTATTGTAAACCCTAATTCGGGCCCTCCTGGAAACCGAACCTTCTTAAATTTTTTTTTAATTCTGTTCGAAATTTCAAATAATTTTACTTACAATGACATACACTCGTTCTGTTGATATCCTACTTTATTTATTTTGGTTGTTTCATGATAAGTTCTGACGAGATTATATCAGGTCCTTAAACGTCACTTGAGATAAGAGTTTACTTTTCTTCTGATCATGTAACAAAAAATATTTATGGAAACAAACCATGGCTAAAACTTTGCAGAATAACCTCTTTTTTTCACATTTAAAATAAATGAGTTTTTAGTTTTCACCTTTCTATACGAACAAGGGGGACAATATCGCCAAACAAAAACCTACGCAATTTCTGGATTTTAAGCTTAATTTTTAACATTGCCCATATTGCCATAAGAACAACATCGCCGAATTTGCGTTGACGTTTGAATTTTTATTAATATTATATATAATATATACATGGGCGTCATGAATGACGTCATTTCTTATGATTGAATATGCAAAATCAAATTTTTTAAAATTCTGGTAAAGTATTTCATACTACGAATTCCGGTTATTTTACTTCATTTCAACCATTTGATAAACTCTTTGTAAAATTGAAAACTTTTTCAATTATGACGTCATTTTCATCGCCTACGAGTTTTATTTTTTTAAACGAAAAACATTCATTTTGTCGCCAAGAGTGCTCAATATCGCCGAAAGTCCTCAATATCCCTTGTTCACATAAAGGTCGATGACCAAAAAAATTTCATGATATCCCTTGTTGACACTTTGGATAATCTTGGTCTATGAAATTTTTTGGCTGTATCATTTTGACACTGTATTATATCATAAGAAAATGGCAGTCAAAAAGTTAATGTTGCAAAGTCTACTCTACAAACCTTATGTCATAAATAGTCAACACAGGCTTTAAGACTGAAAATAAGTTATGAATATTTCGTTAGTTTTTTACAAGAACCACAAACAGATGTTAAATATTTTACATTCAAATCCGAGCTTAAAACGTGGTCTAATCCAAAAAAGCTTTTAAGCTGAAAATTTTGATTACTAAGCGGTACGTCAATATATGTAGTTTAATTAATCACAAAAGGAACATGAATTCAAAAATTATACAAAATGAGTTTTCTCGGTCAGTTCATCAGAATGGAAGCACAATAATGTTTTTAATGAATTGCCAAACACGTTTATCGCACTGCTATCTCTATGGCCTCATTTGAAACTTCCTTGTATTTTGTATAAGTAATAATACTGTTTCAAAGCTGTATTGAGTCGTTGCTTAAGGAGGTAGCAGCGATGTGGCAGATTGGAGTCAATATAACTTACGAAAATAATTAGTTGGTTTATTTTTTTGTGCTTATTATCGTTAGCTGAACCCGTATAAATGTGTGTCAGCTCATTAAAATTTTTTATCTATTTTAGGAAAGATTAGAGTTCGAACTTTTATTTTTGAATTCGTAAAATTTTTCAAAAAATTCAAAGCATTAAACAAAATTTACGCATTTTTCGTTCAAAATTTTTTCTGATTTTGTTTTTAAAATCTGTAAATAAAAACCAAAAAAATAGCCACTTTAACTTTTTTCATGCATGTCAACATATTTTCGGACCGCTGTTTGAAACATCATGAAATGTTTATTTGTCATGTTTTTTCGACTTTTATAAAAATATTATGAAAATTTTCCGTAAATCATGTCCAAAATTTTTTGTCTGTAGTTTTTTGAAATCTTTGTATAAAATCAGGCCGAATCACTTGTGAAATTTTCTGGTATCTATTTGGTTTCCGTATTTCAACCGATGGAAGGATCAAGCGAATATCGTTTCTGAACTATTGGTGAAATTTAAAACACTTCCTTGTGACACCGGTTTGTGCCATTTTGCACGCAATTTAATAAAATTTTATTTTTGCAAAAAAACCTCAATAAAATTTGGAGGTAATAGGCGTCATTTCTTTCACAAGTCAGGACATTTTTTAATATTTAAACGCAATTGAAGGTCAATTTTTATTCCTAAAAAGCAGTTTTTTGCAATTTTTCAGGTGAAAAACTTTCATATCAAGGAAATTTTATCTTGTGAATAATGATTCACCTACTAATTAGCGCATTTCACCTGAAAATGTCTGATATTTATAAATATTGTCTTCAAAAAAATTCTTACATTGGATTAAGTTGGAATTTGAGTTCCAATGAAAAGTGGTTCTGATATTTTTACAGATACTTAGTTATGTTGAGAAATTAAAAATATGAACGTTTGCAAAAATGAACACTTTTATTAAAGATAAAAAATTAAAATTGAATTTTTCACATTTTTTTCCTTCATAAATCCCTCCAAAAAAATCTACTAATCTGCCACATCGCTGCTACCCCCTTAAGCAACTTCACACTGGTTATATATGGATCACCCGCCCTTAGACTACAAATCCTCAATATTTGAAAAATGCGAAATCTGAGCATTTGATTGGTTGATCTTTTCTTAATCTGATCAATGAAATCGGCCTATTTCGCAATCAAGGGTTTTGATTGGGTGCTAATATCTTGCGTTGTTTGTATCATTCAAATATTTAGGATTTGTACTCTAAGGGTGGGTAATCCATATATATTCTTCTTAATACACCGTCAAAGTAATGCTTCATAGTTAGTGCACCTTTTTTGTAACTTCAGAATTTTCGTATATTGCTTTTTTTATTTGTTTAAGATCGCGTTGAACTACAGTGATTGACCTCTTAAAGCCCCCCTACAGTTTTTGCCAAAAAGGGGGGTTTAACTGGTCAGTTTTTGTGGTTCACTTTAACTGGTATGTTTTTTTATGCTCATATTAGTCTTGTTTCGAAAATTTCAAGATCATACATGAACTTCCAAATGCTACAGTGCAGTTGGCGAAATTTCTCGGCCACTCTAGTCAGGGGGTTTATAAGTGCTCACATGCTTATACAATACTAATAATGTGCTGGTCGAAATGCGAACAGCTTGCGTGGGCGGGGCCTATTTTCACAATGAGTAAGTCCAACCACATTGGTTGAAATTTCCAAACTTCAGATCTTGTTCCAGATATGTACATTATCAGTAAAGTAGGTAAATCAGGCTTATGGGCAAATCAAATATTCCCTCAAAGAGGGGATTTTTGTTGGCAGGGGGGCTTTAAGTGACCAACAACTGTATTATAATTCGTAAAACTTTTAGAAATTTTATAAAAAATTTAAAATTATAAAAATTTTCCTTATTTTTTGATCAATTTTTTTGATTTCTAGTCTCAAATGAACAAAAAAAAATTTAAGAACGGCAATCGTACCTTTTTGGCGTAAAATATCAAATAAAGTTGTACAATGGTCGCCTTCGTTACTTTCGGTTACTAATCAAAAAATAATATTTTACTTCAATATACGTATAAACTTTTAAGGGGTTTATAATGTTGTTTAGTATTTCTCAAAAGGCTTTTTATACATTTATAATTTTGAATTGAGAAAAATCAAATCAGAAAAAATTAACTCAGGGGTTCTGCTTTTTATTTGTGAAAATTCATAATTGAAAATTTCTCAAAAAATACTTTACCATCAAGAAAAGAACAATGAAAAAAAGAGCACTTAAATCAAAAACATTCAAAATTATCGATTTTTAGGTCAAATGTTTGATCATTTGTTTAATAATATAATAGCAGAAATTAATTTTTTTTAAATAATTCGACAAAACGAGTTGGTGTCTAGTGTATCCATTTGGGTTCACTAAGCACCCTCCTGCCTTCTGTACACAAATTGACCGTGATAAATTTTTTAATCAGATAAATTTGGGTACAAAAAGCACGGAGCGTGCTAAGTGTACCCACCTAAGCAAATTATACTGAAGACAAAAAAATCGATTGACCAATTTGGGTACACTCAGCACGACCTTATTTGAATTTGAAAATGGTTTTTAAAATGTCAGCTCAAATTTTTCGCAAAGTTTAAAATAAACCACTTAGTTTATCTCAAGAGGTACTTGAGTCCTGAAGAAAGTATTGCACATAAAATTTTGAAAGTTAAACGGTACTTTTAAACTGTGCGTTTGTTACGCGAAGGGTTAAAGACGTTGAAATTTGTGATTTCAGTTGAACTTTGAAAGCGAAAACTTCAATTCAATTAATTAAAAATACGCCTAGGCTGGCCACGGTTGTCTCCTTAGGCAAAACTATACGTTTTTCGTAAAAAGTGCTAATCTCAAAATTTTTAAAAACTTTCAATTTCTTCAAATCAAGAAATTAACGAACATTTCTTGAAAGAGCAAGTTCAAATAAGGGCCCGTATTAGAAAATATTAGATGCAAAGGTAATTGATGATCACAAATAACATTACAACCGAAATTTTAATTCAACACTTACAAGTTGTAAGTTACAACATCCTCGAAAATAAGACTATTTGAAAGACATTTTTTTATGAAATTTTCTGTTCATCTCTCGAAAATACCCCCTTGGTAGCGTTTGCAAACTCCACAGCATTAATATATCCTCTGTTTGGCATTATAAGTTTAATTGCCTTTTAAGCTGCCTGGATTCACATAAGTGTAAACAAGAGATATGCAATATATTTGAATATGGGGTGGAGATTCATATCCTGTTTCAATTCGTTCTGTTAAAAGTCGAAGCACTACACTCGTGTGTATAATTCAGCGTATCACAGCCTAGAGCCTCCCTATCATCATCACAAAATATATATGTATTCAACACTGAAATATACACAAGAGTGTAGTGCTTCGACTTTGAACAGAAAGAATTAAAACAGGCTATGAAGTCTATTTGTTTCCCGAGTGACCATTTTATATTTTAAAGAAATATTTTCAGTTGTTTCGTTTTAGGGAGCGAAACTGAACCAGTCTAATTCAGACCAAAAAAGGGCTTCGTGCCAGGAGAGTTTCAGTCGTATGAGTTTAAAAATAAACCCTATATTAATGTTCTCCAACTTTTCATCAATTGACAAAAGACAATATTTATATCATATTTAAATTAATCGGTCTGGCGGTTAATTAAAATTTTTCGCCGGCGAGTTAGTCAAAAAAAAGCTGATTTTATTTCAGGATTAGTTGGCCAGTTCTATTATCGTTCCGCTCACCCAATTAAATTATCACAAGCCCAGAAAAATATATATTTGAAAAAATTGGGGATAAGGTTTGGGAGAAGAAACGCTTTGTCAAATCTGTTTCCGGTTTTAAAAACATAGTAATTATAGCACTCAGAAAATCTAAGATTGTTTGGACGATAAGTTCCGTTAAGACTCCGCGTTTTCAAGCGGCGTTATGAGGGGAATCGCTCATTAAATCCCTAAAAGCCACAAGAGAGAATGATTTGCAAATCTTAACAAAAAAAGGGCATACTTTTTAAATTGAATTTTTTATCATGTTAATAAGCGGAAATTATTTTACAGATTTTAATTTTTCAAGCATACAAATATTTTAAAACAACATTCAAATTGTATACATTGTAAATATTTTTTATCATTAGTTAAAAAAGTAAACCCCCCAAGTCAAAGCACAAGAATAATTACTTTCTTGTAACTTTAGAATTTCAGTTTAAACTTGATTTTGAAATGTCAGTGTCAAAATAATGAAATATTTTCGAAAAAGTTAATTTTTTCGAAAGCACTATGATAAACTTTCGAATAAAAGCTCGAAAAGTTCACTTTATAATTTTCAGATTCTGATATTTGTTGACTCTATTTCGTGAAACACTTCATTTTTCCAGCGTTTTGCTTACAGCTTTGAAATACTTATTGAGCGAAAACAAAGTGAATTTAGTTTTTAAATAGAAAATTTTTCGTTCAAATTTTTTTTCGAAACTTTTTGAAAATCTAATTGCAATTTTTATAAATGAAAAACCAAGGTGTTTAAATCTGGCAGACAGATGTAAGCCATAAAAAGAAAGTAAACTATATTATGTATTTTACTAGTATTTATTTTACTCGTTCAACTTCGAATTAATCGTAAAAGATTTTTGGTTTTTTTACGTTTTTGTATAAAGAATTGTGATCGCCAAGAATGACTAAAAATTATAAATACATTACATTTTTGAAATGTGGCAGAAAAAATCGGTGAAGCTTATTTTTATCTGAAAGAGTATTTTAAATATCAAATAAGTACCTGTTTCCTATTAAATAAATATTCTCGGATTGATCCAAATCGGATATTTCGAACATTTCTTTTTCGTTCGATTGGTTTTAAAATACTTCTTCTAGAATTAGATTTTTCAGGAGATGATTTTTGATGTGTGTTTTCTGTAGCATTTTCGCCCTCGGAGCTATTTGCTTCCTCTGAACTGAGTCCTAGAACCGGCACATCCGAGTTAGAAGCTGGATCATTTTCTATGGTTTTCTCTTCGTCTGATTCTTCGCCCGAGGCATTAACAGAATTTGAATGTTCTGAGGAATTTGAATGTATGCCAGATTCGGGACCAGATTCGTTTGAAACTTTTGGGGTCACTATTTCATTCTCTTTGACACTAAATAATGATGTTATTTTGACTGCATGACGGTTAAATTCAAATTATTTATGCTAATTTTGGATAATTTGGGGAACTAAGATTTTTTTGTATCAAAAAAAAACTCGAGATCACGGGTGTCACTCGTGAAGCACAAAAAAAAGTTGAAGGAGGCACCAATATTCTTACGATGCCATTCTGATCAAGTTTTTTCGAAAATCATGAAAATTTTTGAAACTGATCCTGTTTGACCCTTGTTTGACCAATGACTGGGCATCATTTCTTCGGTCATAAAAAGCTTCGAAAATAAGCCCAAACGCGGAAGTAAAAATCTAGGGAACCTCTTTTTATACATGTATTTACTTATCACTCAGTATGATATCACTCATGGTAATTTACTTATGATAGAAAACTTCGTATATATCTCATGATAATTGAAAAAAACATTTTTTTCTCTGATTAATGGTGTTTGAGACTTTTTACCATTTTCCTTCAAAATATTTTTGAAATTTTCGAATTCCCAACAAAATATCAATTTTTTTATTAAATTTATTCAAAATACATATTCTTGATACCAGTTTGATATTTGAAAAGGTCTTTTTTGTTTATACCGTGAACAACATCACATTGGTTAACAATTTTATAATGCTTTAGCTTCATCAAAAAATCATAAGAATTCATATATGTCTCATTTTTGAGGCGCGTTCTCTAAGGACGCTATAAATACTTTCACAAATCGAGCGCTGTGATTGGCTAGTAATGAGGCACAAACAATGGCTTGGTTTCAGGTAGACAAAACTAAGCATTCACATTGCCAGGATTATCCATATCGTCGTAAATAAACGAGGTACAGAAATAAAACGAAATGTAGGCTAATGGAATAAAGTGTAGAAATAAGTTTAGAAAAGTGGTTTTAAAAACAAACACACAATTAATACGGAGTGATTTTACTTTTTATATCATTTTGAAAAATTCAAATTAATTTCGAGTTAAAATTTGCAATAATTATGCTCGTTGAAAAATTTGATGATAAATTCAAATTTTAATCTTTGCTTTTAATTGATATGACTTTTTACTGCGTAACTGACAAAAAACCGAATAGATTGAAAATATCTTGAAACGGCACTGCGCCTCACTGAGTTTGCTGATAATATACTTTTTTTAGTTATTCAACAATTAATCCGCATATTATCTCCCAGAGTAATCCTCAAAGTATTATTGTAAAAATAATATGGGTTCTGGACAAGGCAAGATCAACCACGTGATAAATGTTTTTAAAATGAAAACTTATTCTTCAAAAAAATTAATTAATTACTCTCAAGTTTATCTTGGTCTTACTGAGACGTTGTGTGGTCTGAATTCAGAAATTGTGGTTAGTTCCAGACTATAGAACTCTGAGTCTTCTAGAACTCACCAAAAGTTGGATTTAGGTAATTTTTTATACAAATAATTCTAATTAAATTATATATTTTTTTAATTTCCAAAGCATAGTACATACTGTATGTAGCATACAGTATATGGATCACCGACCCTCAATCCTTAATACAAATCCTAAATATTTGAATGATACAAACAACGCAAGATATAAGCACCCAATCAAAACCCTGTATTGCTGAATAGGCTAATTTCATTAGTCAGATTAAGAAAAGATCAACCAATCAAATGCTCAGATTTTTCATTTTTCAAATATATTGGATTTGTACTCTGAGGGTCGGTAATCCATATAACATATCAAATAATACATAGTCAAAAATTACATTTCAAGATTTTTTTTTGTGCCTCTTCATTTCTACATCAGATCGCAAAACATGTAAATCCAAAGCGCCTCTAGAAAAAGAGTTTTTTCCGAAAAACAAATTTGCATTTATTTGTTGGAAATTTTCGAAAATGTTCGCGGCTCTGGGAGAAAATTCAAGGAGAAGTCAAAAAAAAAAGCTCAAAGAGAGGTTCCCCTTGCTTCTGGCTTCAATAAAAAGATAGTTTTATCTTTATTCCATCAACGGTTCTAGAAATCAATCTCTTTCTTGAGAGCGTCCCTAAATCAAGTTTTTTATGGTTTTATGCAATTTTCTGGCATGTAAAGTAAAAATACTATGCGAATCGCATATCGAATGAACCAGTGAATCATTTTTTATTGATTTTTCGAAGCTTTTTCAAATAAGTCATAATTTGCGTAGGTTTTTATATTGGAACTGGAAAATATTTTCAAAAAGGCCAAAAAAATGGTCTTCAAAATGTCCGAAATCAGGGTTGACCACGTTTTTTAAGCTTTTTAAATGATCCTTTTTGTATCTGAAGGATCCGCCTGAAATTTTGGCGATTCGTGGTAAAAAGAAAGTAAATAAAAAAAATCATCATTTTCACGTTTTTAAAATGAAATTTTTGCAACTGAAAATTGTATCTCCTTATTTATTCTTTTTAAATTTCCGGAGATAACCTGAATTTGCTTTCGGTCTACAAATATATTATATATACTATTTTGACCGAAACTCAATTAGAGTCTTGCACCCACGCTGTCTCTACGTGACGCAACTATTGAGGTGAGAGTAAATACGCAAGAGTGATTTTGTTTAATGAACCCTATCCAACACTTAAAGACCTTGGAGTCACGAAACACGAAAGTTCCGCACAGTTACTTTTGAATATTTTTATCGAACATTGCAAAAAAGAAATTATAAGTAAAAAAATGAAATAAGAAACTTTATAATGTGAAAAATGCTGCGAAAATGGCTGCGAAAATGATTATTTATTACAGATTGAAATTATAAATATTTTACGACGTTTCGGATTTTTATTCCATCTTCAAGTATAATGATTTCACAGTGAAAAAACTTTTATCTGAACTTAAGCAGATCTAGAATAATATTAAAACATTTAATACAGATGGTGAGATTCAATGGTTTAATTTCATTTAACGCCTCATATTTTCAGTCGAAATTTTCTGAATAAGTTTTGTTCCGGGAACATGAAGAAAATGTGAGCTTGAAAATAAACTCGTGGACTCTGTTTGAGGCAAACGGTTGCACACAAAAGTTTAAATTTTTTTTATTCGTTATAATTTAAATTAATGTTGGAAAATATTTTGTAACAAGTCTGTAGGAGTTTAACACCCCTAATCCGGGTTGTAAAAGGGATGATCCCTGGCCAGATTTTCTATCTCCATCCCCATTTTTTACAGATCTTTTGCTTAAACTTACGCAAAAAGGAGATGGTAAACTCACGCAAAAGTCAACTTTTTTACAAGCCTGCCCCTTATTTTATAATTGTATTAACAGTTTTCTTTAATAAGTCCTTAAGAACGTCTCGACAGTCCATTCCGTAACTTTATTTTCATTTTTGAGGCATATTATTGAATGCTTTAATTTTCAGCTAAAAATTTTCTGACCAACTTTTGAAGTGAACATTAACCCTTGTGAGCATATAAAAAAAAGTTTCGCCAAGACACCAGAGCCACAATTGTGGCTCTACTTTGAATGTTGTTCACAGAAAGCTTAAGGCAGTTGGAATTTTAATTTTGTCTGCATAAGGAAGTTGAAAGGTCATATTTTCGCATTCGACATTTTATATTCTAGAATTTTAATTTTGAGTTCTAAAAAAACTAGTGAGAAAAGCAAGGTGTACCATATCACGTGATACACGGTCACAGTTGTCTCTACAATTTTTATCTCTGTCGAAAACAATGCACAAGAATCTGGGCTACGTCATAGTTTTGTCCGCTTTGATTTTTATCTTATAAATCAAATGTAATTTATAAATAAGTCAAAAATATTAATTGAAAAATCATGATTTTTCATGAAAAATGTTTATTTTTCCCTATAAAAGCAGATAATGGCANTGCATGCACAAAACACTTTCCTAAAAACTGGCTAATCTCACATTTGATTTGTATGTCCAGTTCCGAAATAATTTTTACGGAAGTAAAACATAGGCTTAAAATGCTGATAAATCAACTCCCCGTAATGCCGGAACAAAACATTCGAAGAAAAATTCAATTATTTTCTTGAAACCGAATCTAAATTCTTTATAATGTATTTGAAACAAAAGATTCTACGATCCAGTTTTTGTCTTTTTTCGATGATTTTAGGTATGCTGGAGCCACAATTGTGGCTCTGTGCTCACAAGGGTTAAGTTACTTTATGTCAAACTCTTAATCATATTAAGTCAACATCAAACTTTCTAGATCAAGCGTGGGAAATAATTGCGGGGAATTGCTAGGAAACTTGCGCGCCTGTAATCGGTTTCCCTTTTTACGTGAAGCGCACGAAGTGTATAATACAATTTGTAATTAACAATGAAAATATGGCTTTTGTCGAATTAACCTGGTTTTTGATCAACCAAATAAAATAATTTTTTTTTAATAACTCTCAGGGTTAATAAGCTAAAATAAAACACTCTTCTCTGATAAAAAAATAAAAAATTATAACTACAATTTTACCATTTTTCGAGACGTAACATTCCTTAGAAGCAAAATTTTCAATCTCTCTTGCCCAAACACTGTCCAGTTTTCTTATGAATATTGCGTCGAGTTATTTAATGGGTTAAGAAATATATGGGCTTTTATATATATCATATATAAAATCGATCGTCATGAAGTTTTCCAAACATATTTATAATTTACATAATAAAATTACCGACTTGGAACGAAAATCATATGAATAACTTGTAGACTATAGCTTATTATCTTAAGTAATAAATTGACGTTTAAAAATTAAATATTTAATTACAAGCACGATTAAGATATTACTAAATTAGTAAATTTTCTGCTCAAGAAAAACAAGACAAGTTTGTCGAGTTAATGTTATGAGTAGCACGCTATAATATAAATTAACCAATCTTGTGTCCTTTCCCTCTAACTCACTCGCGATTGTTGCTCTTGATAAAATTACATACTGTATATCGTTTTATTAATTAGATTCGTTAGATAAACTAAACAGTTATTCTTAATAAAATAGTAAATTTGAATTACCACCAAGCACCCGGTAAAATTTGAGCTTGAGAACGCTCTTTTTAAGAATTTCTGATAATCATATCCCTGTTTCTACATTCTCTGCAGTTATTATGTCATAAAAATGCACGAAATCAATCGTTTACGTTTTGAAAGCACAAAACAACTCAAATAAGAACAAGAAATTTTTCTTTTAATTTTTTTGAGTATTTTTTTCAAAATTAAGTGGAGTAATAACGTTTGTTTCAATTTGACCCCTGAAACTTTAAAGTTTCGGCTTGACTTTAGCCAATTTTCTCTTAAGTGTTTCCTCAGCTTTCTTTTGAGCTAATTTTCGAAAAAAACGAAGCCCATTTTTCACCGAAATTTTTTCACGTGACCTTAAGAAATTTTTATTTTCAGTTTGAGGTCGAAATTTGAAGAAAACGGCACAACAGAAGTTTTTGTTTTGTTTTAAGCTACCTTTTGCAAAAATTTGAGTGAATTTTGAAATTTAACCTAGAAGGAGATAGATTTTCCGATAAACAATGCTAAAAAAACGGTGGTCTATCTCATATTCTAGGAAAAATATAGCGCTTATCGACAAAAACGGCTCCACAGAAGTTATGAATACTAATCATTCAGGTTATATTAAAATTAAACTTTATTTTTAAATAAAACCTCAGAGGAGCTAGATTTTCTGTTTTGGCTTTGGTCTCCCTGTCTTGCTTATGTGTCAAGGAGTGTATGCATGCAAAAAAAGTTTTGACACATGTTTCACGCAGGATCAAGGCTAGTTTCACAAACTCGATTATTTGAATAATATTTTACCAAATTTGGGACCGGGATACCCTCAAACTCAATTTATACCGATTAAATTCAAGAAACTTGAAGTTTTTTGAAAAACACCAATAATTTTCGAATAAATTTTTCAGAAAATACAAATATCGTTTTCCTTAAATTCCAAATATAAATGTTTAAAGTATTTACGAAATCATAAATATTGACCTCAAATCTTATATAGAAAATTTCAGCACAAACAAATTCAAACCCTAAAGTTTCATTAGAACCAGTGTGTCACGGAGTAAATTACTAAAATATATTATGCTTGACATTTAAATAATTTTTCTCGATTTTTATTCCTTGTGAAATTTTATCGATCGAGAAAATGCCATATCATCTAATTTTCATAGCATGTTAAATATTAAAATTAGTCACGTAGTATTTTTATCTTTTTAAATTTGTTTTTAAAAAAATTATACGTGTTAAAAAATGTATTTTGCATAACTTCTTCAAATTAATTAAAATGGTTGTCAACTTAATTAATATGTGAAAATTGTTCATAAAATTGAATATAATTTGATACGATAAATTATGCTAAAAGAGTTTTCTCAAGAATTGTTAAGAATACAAAGATTGACAAGAAATTCGAAGGTGTTCAAATTCCACGTTACCTCCACATTTGGACAGGTTAATTTTTGGTTTGTAAGACAGGTTGTGCAATTTGTGTGTAGTATTAAGTTATCAGTATTCGCTATCAGAGCTGTAATCTCCCACAGCGCAATTTGAATACCCTACTTAACCCAAAAATATTAACCTATATAAAAC
>SCLH01002290.1:25899-54490 GCA_004367855.1 Oikopleura vanhoeffeni
ACCATAGACTTTAATGACAATTAGTTAATATTTTCGATATAAAATTCGTTTTACTGACGTTTCGAGCACTAAGACATTTCACAGTGATGGTTTTGTCAGTATATCGAAAATCCTGCCTAGTTGTGAAATTGTATTGATACGTCACAAATAGGGAGATCCAGCAACTTCATTGGTCACTTCTCGAGAATCCAGTCATTCCATCGGTCACTTTCTATTTTTGTGACGTATGATACGTCACGTATCAATACAATTTTACGATTAGGCAGGATTTTCGATATAACATTGGTGTAAACAAAATCAAGAAGCTCTAGAAATTTTCGTTTTTTAACAAATTCAATATAAAATAGTTTTTTGAATGTTTCAATCTTGTTGAATCATCATCAGAATTAGAAAAAAATTAGCGCAGTGAGTTTCATAGGAATTATTTTTCAATTTGGCTCTTGTTCTGATCATAAACATTTTTAATTCTTTGAATTTTAGTTTTCGAAGGCAAAAAATGTCTGATACTTTTAAACTCTGAAAATCTGTTCGAATTTGAAAAGTTTTCATCTTTTCTAGAATTTGGAAAAAAAAATTTGCCTGTTACTCCTTAGTAGAACTTCTTACTATTTGAAAGCCTCTTTTTTGAGAAAAACTATAAACGGTGCTTTAATTAGTCACCCACTGTGATTAACTTCAATTCTAGAAAAACTTCTTGGGCAAAAAACTTTTGAAGACAATTCTGGGATAAACAAAAATTCATTCACCCAGTTATGCTTCAAAATGCCAATATTCGTGCCCGAAATTAGCCTACTATCTAATTTGCGGGAACAAGGTTGGCTAACAAAAAGTTCGAATATCATATTTGAAATAACAACGCCTACACGTTGTCGAAAACAGACTTTTATTTTCAAACAAAAAGTTAACCACTCTATTTATACAAATAAATCTTTAAACAACATGTTTGAAAACAAAACATTTCAGAATTAGGTCAAATGTTCGTATTTAACTGAAAATTTTCAAAATATAGTATAAATTATCTCCGAAACAAGTGGGTTGAATATCTGATAATCTAAAGGTTAACTTGACATATCTCAAATTGTTGTCAAAAACGTATCCTGCGAGTTAAAATATTTACAGCCTAAAAAGTACATGTTTGGTATGACATTAATTCAATTAGATAAACATTTATGTCACAAACAATCGAGAAGGGGTTAAAAGGCTCACCTGACCGCGCCCTCAGTTTTCCCTTCGGCGTTCATTGTGTCATACGGTCACAAATTTCTCGAGTCGAAAAAGGAAATTTTTTTTCTCTGTGGTCACGGGTGGGGGAAAATGTATACGGATTTTTTTTATTCTGGAAAATCTCAATTTTTTAATTGTTGAAATGAGCGTGGATATGTGTTGGTGTATGTCGTGTGCGTTGCCCGCTTAAGGTGGTGGTGGTGGCGAGTCAGTTCTTATTTTAATAGGGAGACAGCACAGCGGTAAGGTAGGGTGATCTGTATTGGTGTTTAGGGGCGAAATTCGGCCAATCAAAACACTAGAAAAAACTCTTTCACCGTTCGATGTTTGTGCAAAAAATTATTCTCGTAATGATAAGGGCGGGTTTTATGTTTCACGTTATCCTCAGAATATCATTGTAAACAAGCAGCATTATGGAAGGAACGATAAATATCAGATGTATTATAAATTATCACAAATCTGATACAATTTTCGTTCCTACCAAAATTATAATCTATGATGTGCAAAATTCTGACTAAAAATACTTTAACTTTATTTCTTATATGCGAAAAAAAAATTTGATCGATATTTTTGAATTTTCTTATGTTAAGAATATTTACTAAAAATGATTTCGTACACTATTTTTTCTAGTTTTCATTTTTAACGTTCAAATTCGTCGAACAAATAAACAAAAAAAATTTATCATTTAGTTCGAAAAGTAATGTTTTTTTTGAAAGACTTTCCCGCAAATTTTTAAAGTTCTAGAATCTTCATTTTGGAAATAATTAAATGTTATGTTTAAAAAACTATTTCACAAATTGTAAATTTCTATGTGTCTATTTCAAAAAGTACTGGGTTACTGTGTATTCGGAAGTTTTTTCTCAAATTTTCAAATTTCTAGAAAATTTATTTTTAAAATTTTATAGTGTCTGTGTAATGTAAAAAATATTTTTCGAAATTCTGAAATTTCTAAAATTTTTACTTTACAAATTTCATAGTGTACTGTTTTACGTACTATCAAAAGAATGTATACCCCAGCCATGGGGGAAAATTTCAGCCAATAGGGCTCGACTTGCCCATTGTGAGATAGGGGCTCCGCCCACGCAATCTGTGCGCTTGTCGTGGAATACAATCTGTGGGTAGTATGTAAAAGTTGTTTTTCCAAATTTAAAAATTTCTAGAATTTTAAATTTGAAAAATTGCGGAAAATCTTTGATAAAAACATTTTAATTAAAATTAATTACAAATTTTTCCAATTCCGTTATCGAAGAAATAAAATCTGTGCTTTATTCAAAACAAACACAATTTCCCTTACTGATAGAAAAAATTTACAAATAAATTATTTTATACCCTAAATTTGCATATCCGAAAGTTCAACCATTTGCATACTCAAAAATTATTACATAAAGAATTTACAGAAAAAGTGTTTATCAGACTCGACAGAGAAAATCAGAAAAAAAATTTTATGCCTGAAGTTTACAAAAATAATTTCTTAAAATTACGCTATTAGAAATATTCATGAATTAAAAGGTTTTTGAAGTAGCAAACGGATTAAATCTTTGTTCCACGACGTATTGGAGGTGTAATGTCGGTGTAGTTCATTTCGGTCTAGTGTTTTAACGTGGAAAGCCTCCAAAAATGGGGGGCTCCGGTCGAATCTGGCGATTTTGCGTGGGTGTTCGATCCCCGCCAAGGGTAGGTACACTCTGTCGAATGTCAACCCACCAAAACCGCCAGTCGACAACGAAATCGAAACCCGATGAAAAAATTATTTTACAGCACCTCCCCCTTAGTTTCGGATACTACACCTCCATATTAGGATGGTGGCACCTACGTTTTGGACTACACTGGAGAACAGGAGCAAGGAGAACAAATTCTGTTACGTAGACAAAAAATACACGCGTTTTGATATACGTATTAAATACGTATTAGAATTTAATGATATTTCAATATTCGATATTTAACTTTTACACCAATATTCGTATTTCTTAATTTTTGAGAGTAGATTTTTTTCATTTTGACACATATTTTCGAGAAAATATTGGCAATCAAGGAATAGTTTCCTATCATGATTAGCAACATGAATTATTTTCTCTATTTCGAAGTACGTATTGAAAACCTAAATTTGATGAAAACTTGGAATTGTTGGAACGCAGCTTAGCTCTCATGACCGCATTCTAGAAACTTGATTTAAGCGCATTTCGTGAATTTTATTACTGATGATATTTCGTTAGTTTAAAATTTGCTGATTGCAAAAATGAAGCACTTAAAAACATAACTGAAATTTTGTCGACGAAAAATGGCAACTCCGAAAAATTCGACAACTAAAAGAATATCGTTTTCCCAATCTAAGTCCATCTTGAAAATGCTTATTATCTCTAATAGAGATTCTCTATAGCGCGTGTTCGAATCCCACCTATGTTGTTTAAGTGATTTTCTGAGTGATTGCTCGAGTGATTACACACCGATCAACTGTGGCGGTCCCAATATCAATCACTCTTGCCTATATTCATACTCAAGACAATCACTAAGACAACATAAACGCAACAGAGACAGCAAGCATTTTTAAGATGAGCTTAGGTTGAGAGAAGGATATGAATCATGCAACATGATTTATGCTTATTCAATAATATTTTCAAAAAAAATTTTAGAGAAATTTTTATTCCGGAATTTTTTTTTCTTTATCCGAGGACGGTTTTAACATGATTATGATTAAGATTTTCTATTAAAATACATTTTTGTTATATTTTTTCGCCCCTGAGCACGCCCGAAGAGTTTTTAGTGAAATTATTGAAAAGAACAGAACAATCAAGATATTTGTTTTTCATGTTTAATTCTATTTCATCTAAGTGCATTTAATTAAACATTTTTAATTTGAGATAATTTTTAAAAGGTTTATAAATAACAAGAAATTTAACAGTTTATTTCATTAATTATATTTAATTTTTAATTATATTTATTATATAAGCATCAGATCAAAATTTAACCAAGTAGAGGGGTGGGCCAAAATTTTTTTGCGATATTGACACATTCGGCGATATGGGCACAGAAATAAAATTATATGGTCAAAAAATTTATCTCCTCCCAGGTTAAATTTGCAAATTAGCTCAAAATTTTGCAAAAGCTAGTTCGAAAAAAAGAGAAACTTTACAGTGCCGTTTTTTCGCAATTTCGCCTCTTAACCCAAAATATGAATTTTTCAAGGTCACGTGAAAATATTTTCGAAAAAAATGTGCTTCGATTTTTTCGACAGTAAGCTCAAAAGAAAGCTATGGAAACACTGAAGAGAAAATTGGCTTACGTCAAGCCGAAATTGTGAAGTTTTAGGGGTCAAATTGAAACAAACTCAACTTTATTTTGAAAAAATTGTTTTGTGCTTTTAAAACATTAACGATTGATTTGGTGCATTTTTATGGCATAATAACTGCAGAAAATGTAGGAACCGGGATACCCTTAAAAGGGTGGTCAACGCAAATCTGGACGAAAATGTCTAATAAGGTTATTTTTCCTAGAAAGTTCAAAACTGCATATTTTTAGAGTCCTTACTACCCTCGAAAGTACTATTCTAGAAAATTTTTATTTTTTGGCAATTTATTTTGAGTTCATTGAATTCTGCGTCCGATGGATAATGAAAATTTAATTTTGAATGAAAATTAAAAAAATATTATTTTCCGACTGAAATTTAATTTTGACCTGTGACTTCGATCTCTCTTGAAAAAAACTAAGAAGTTTAAACAAAATTCTGTGAGATCATTGGTATGGACGAGTGTTTGGTTTTTGCGATAATATTGATATAGAAAAAAAATTCAAAATTAAGGGCTCAGTTAGGTTTTGTAAACCCATAATTTTCAGGCCAAAATAACCGTTTTTTCTAGAGTTCAAGCGCTATAAATCTTTTCTTCGGAATTCTGTGAGATCAGTGATGTGGATATTATAAATTCTGTCTTTTTAAAAACTATCGAGTCCATACCTCTTAAACTCCGGGCTCAGTTTTAATTTTTTAAAGATAAAATTTTCAAAACGTCATTTATGACGGAAGTGAATATCAGTGCGATCAACTTTGACCCTGACTCGACGTCTATTGACTAAAATATTTTATTTCTGGTGGTATCATATATTTCTTGTTTCTTCATTTTGCCTTGAGCACCCTTAAGGGGGTTGGGGGTGTAAAGAATACATGAGTGGAACAAAATAGTTTATATATTTTCTGGAACCCGTCAATAACAATAATTTATTCTTAAACGCTGATGAAATAATACGTGGGTAGTATGAATGAGAGGTATGATTGGTTCAACGAGGGCGTGATAACGGCGTGAGAACGATTTTTGGAGAGCGTGGGCGTTTTTGTTCTCCTCTCTGCAATGCTCGAAACTTTACCATGCGCCTAAAAAAAGAGAATAAATTTTTTTTAATGAGCTTCTGGTAAAATATGACAATATTTCGTAGGTTTCATACATTTTCTGTTTTTATTCAATTTCAAACAAAATTGACCGAGCTTATTCAGATTTTAAAGAGAATTTCTGAATTTCATTTCGTCTAAAAATCAAAGGAGATTTTTGTTAATTTTTCTTTTCTGGTAATTATTTGAAGACGTCGTTCTTTATCGAAACATCTTTGTTTTATTCAATTTAAAGCAAAATTAATCGAGATTTTACAATTTTTGTGAAAATTAAGAACATATTTTTACCAGTTTTTCGATGCCGCACGGGTGAGCCATCCTTCACCAGAATTAAAAAATGTATCTCATTTATTCTTATCTGCCCGTTATCGACCCTCTCAGTCCAGCTGGAGGAGAAGGCTATTTTCCCCAGCAATTCCAACATTCTACACCCACAACCCCCTTAAGGTAAAAATCGTTAATTTGCGTAAGTTTTTTTCGGTGATATTGGGCCGGCCATATCGTCCCCCCTGAACATTGGTCGAGTACAGCAGGGTGTGGCGTATAGTTGAATGCGGATAGTTGGAACCCATGCAAAAACCTACGTTAGCCTCCGCAAAAGCCTACGCATTTGAAAATAAAATTTATTCGTTCTTTACGTCCGGCATTTAGTTGTAGGCAAAAGATAGGGTGTTTTTTCAAACTTTCCTAGGCAAAAGATAGGCGTTATTTAACCAGATTTTCAGACCATGATTCTACGATCGGCGCGACAATGACAAATACATTTTTAAAAAATATGTTCAGATAGACCAATTAAGTGTCGGTATTTCAAGAACTTTCAAAACATGTTTTCAAGTCTCGCAGACAATGTGGAGTAGCTTGAAAATTGGCCAATATTTATTCAGATGAAAATATTTACCTTTTCTGGTATGAGAGGGATTTAGTGTGAGCATAATTTTTTTTTTATAATTTCCATTGTTTTCTTGACATTTTAACGATTTATGGATAATTATTTTTCGAATTCATGTTTATTTGAAATTAACTTTATTTATTTTTTTCGATAAAATTAAATTTATACATTCTAGAAGATTTGTAAAATTAACTTGAAAATCACCAAAAATTCTTACTCTGACCACCTTTTAACTCAATTATATATATTATTATATACTTTAGAATCTAGAGTCTAGATATTGTTTAAATTGACCAATCAGAGCACATTTTCCCAGACGTCCGCGGATAGTTGGAAATCCCGCGTTTAGTTGGAATCCCGCCGATAGTTGGAGTTTTTTGGCGAAAAACTTTCCGACTATACGCCGCACCATTCTGTAGTAAAAGTCTATTTTTCTAGAGAGTTCATGGAACATCCTTATCCATCCGGTAAAAATAAATGTCGAAAAACAATTATTTGTATTAAAAAATTATTATAAACTTTTAACAAAATCTTGCATTTTGGCTTATCAGAAAACAATTATTTTGTAATTTGACCTCCACTGGTGTCATATGAAAATTATAATTCCTCGAACTAAAATCGAGTTTCTTGATCATAGTTTTGATGCTTTCTTCCTCGGTATTACTTACAAGGGATCTAAGTCTGGCTCTTTTATTTTACAAACATTTAAATAGTGGACTTTGCCAACAGTCTTCCCATATCCTGAATCATATCCCCTATGCACACTTTTGTTAATATCCCGACCCTGATTAGGAAACGTAGTGTGTTTTTAAGTAGTAGGGCCGGGATATTAACAAAAATGAGAAAAGGGGATATACTTCAATGATTCTCACAGCGTGCATTCTGGGTACTCTTCCCGATAATGAATAATTTTAATATTTTTCATCTGATTTCTCTAACATTAATTAAAACTAAAATATAAAGAAATTAAAATCCGTATATCTAGAATAGTGTTATTCGAACATAAAAATTTATCGATTTACAAAAATAGAAGAACAAGTTTATTTTTTGAGTACTTGTCGTCGAAAATGTACGCTTATCCGAACTTTCGAAGTCATTCTAACTATTTTAAGGCGAGCAGAGGTCGAAAACTCAGTTTTTGGTGGACTACACTGTATTGTCAGTGTGAATCATTTTGGTTAAACCGCATAAAATATGGAAATTTAGAAAAAATAGATTCATTTAAAGATATAACAGTTATAAGTTGGTATCCTACGATCAAGGGTCGGCACATTCGAAGAAAATTTTGGATCGGATCGGGGGACTCGCCGAAAAACTTGGATCGGATCGGTAGACTCTCAAAAAAAATTTGATCGGATTGGACTTTTTTCTATCATTTAATTTCATCTCTTTTACAGTGAAGGTTTCTTATAATAATTTTTCATTTTTTGCTACGTTTTTCAACCCGAAAAACATTTTGCAGCTATTTTCAAAACTTAAACCAAAAGCATCAGAATAAATTTTTTTTAATTGTGCTATTTGAAAGTCATTATTCATTTAAATCAATTTAAAACATAGCTTAATACAATGTAGTTAATCGATCGGATCGGTTTTTTGAAAAATAGATCAGATCGGTGGCCTTCTCGAAAAAATTAGATCAGATCGGTGGCCTTCTCGAAAAAATAGGATCGAAAAAATAGGATCTTTCCGATCCGATCCCATTGTGCTGACCCCTGTCCACGGAACAAATAGAACAACGGCCCGACTTATTGTGAATGGTAACGGTTGATTTGACTTCGAGTCCCCAAACCAGAAAATACGCATATTGGAATTTTGTTGGAATAATGAACTCAGAGATATGTCTACAAGACACTGAAAATGGACAAAGAATCATCAAATTTAAATTTCAAAAGTCTGATAGACATGTCTACGAGACAATATTTTTGATTTCATTTTGTATAAATGTCTAGTAGACATTTTTTAAAGGACTTTTGAATGACTTTATTGAGAGACACTTAAATAATAAATTCAATATTTGACTTGTCCGAATATTTTTTTGGTGAATTGTAAGTCGTGCAGTAATTGCTGGTCAATAAACCTCATGAAAAAATGATTGGGATACACCAGAAAATTTGAGTTTTCGAAATAAAAGTTGCAAAAAAATGAATCCGATAAGATGGGCTCTGTTACTCTTTGTCTGACTCATAATCACTAAAGAGAACCTGCGGAATTTACATCAATTTTCAAACTACTGAAGCGGAAGAAAAAATACCAGGTGCAGTAAAATATACCGTCTCAAACGTGACCAAAACCCAACAATTTCTCAAAAAATAATAAAAATTTCAATCTTTTCGGATTTAATTTGAATCATCAACCCTAATAGGTGTGATTTGACAACCAGTTTACCGATTAGTTCATTACATAAGACATTTTGGTACAAATAAGAAAGTATAATTTGGAACTGTCTCCCCCTAGGGCAGGATCATCTTAATTTTTTAAGTGGAGAATATGTCTTGAGTTGAGTGTAGTTGACGCTCCAGCACTAGTAGTGCTGCACTACCCATTTAGGGAGGTAGTAGGCTCTCTTAGCTTTTTCTGGCCGTTTATCAAAATATTCTGAATCAATTTTTTAATTAATTTGCTTGAGTCAGTTCCCTGAAGTTCGAAATTTTGATGTTTGAAAACAATATATATGCATTGAAATTGAAATTTTATTGCATAAAACACCCTTAAAAATTCGTATTCACAAAATTTTCATTATTTTTGAAAGATTGAATTCAAATTTAGTATTTGACAAAAATGTGCTAATGAGCGGCAAAATTATTATTTTAATAAACAATTTAAGAAAACCTACATCGTATGCTTTTTGTAAACGTCGTAGCTTACGACTCGTAGGTTTCAATAAAAATCGAGACAAAATGTCGAGACTTGAAGTGATTTGAAGAAAGTTTTTTTTGTTAAATTATATGATTTTCTGGACGCCACTTGAAACTCACGCGGTATACAAAATTGAAAATATTCGTTTGTGTGTTGAACTTTAAAAAAAAAATGAAAATTAATTATATCTGAAGGTAATTTCAGCGCGGAATTTATTTGTTTTTAAAAAAAAAGTGAACATCCCCTTGGCAAAAGATACTTAAAATAAATTATTTGTTTATTTTTTGACTAAATAATGTGATCCAATTTGAAGTATAAAACACTGGCGTTGTTTAAACAATTAAAGTTCAGTTAATACGTTCCAGATAATAATTCTACGATTTTATATAAAATTAACAATTATTGATAAAACTTTTGGTCAACTTAGGCCCTAGATTGATATAATTTATCACAAAGAATAAAAAATATGAGGGTTCGAACATCTTATTTATTTAATCTGAAGAGCTTGCACATCGAGTTTTCAAATTGAATTGCTTTAACAAAAGATCATTTAAATTAATCCGTAACTTAACTTGTTTAGTGATATAATATGTATATTAAAAAAAACTTATTTTTTATCAACGTTTCGATTTATTATCCTTCTCAAGATAATATATTGGTAAAAAAATGTTTTACGTCAAAAAACTTTTTTGTGGAAACGATCATTTTCGTTAAAAACAATTTCTGCTATAAATTTTTTTAATTTCATATTTTACGACGTATCGCTTTATTTCATTATCAAGTGATTCAAGAATAATTTTGTATTATTTAAAAAAAAACCTTTTTCGTAATGTTTTTGGTTTAAAATATTTTTTTATGTTGGATATTCTTTTGTTTTGAAATGTTTTTTTCAAAAATATTTCTCTCCTTCAACCTTCTTAATATAACTATACCAAATATGACCACCATATAACGTGGAGGTAAGTAAAATGACTGCAAATGATTATAGCAGCAATCTAGTAGGGGGCTAAAATTTTACAACTACACGACAGAAAAAAATATTTCGAGTGTTTACACCCCAGGGTTGACGACGTCTTAACGTGGCGGATATGTAGCTAAGGGAGTTACATTAACGCAGTTAAAGATTTGCGGGAAGAATTTAAGAGGGTTGTTGATGGACATCAAGGGTTTTGAGACCGATAATATTTAACCCAGCTGGTCAGCTTTATGATAGTATTATGAAATGACCACGTATTGAACATCAGCTAATTATAACTTCATATCCCCTATTCACACTTTTGTAAATATCCCGGCCCTACTACTTAAAAACACACTACGTCTCCTAATCAGGGCCGGGATATTTACAAAAGTGTGAATAAGGGATATGAAGGATGAATTTTTTTTAATTTATTAAACAATGTTTCGCGTCAGCATTTTTCAGGTTTTTTGAAACCAAATTTGTTAGTTTCAGGCAGACTTCCAAAAGGGATTGGGAAAGAAGGGATAAACCAAGGGGGGATGAAAAGGAATAACCTATAATAGGCTGCCTATTCCGAATTGAGATAGGGATTTAAACATAACAAATCGATAAATTTCAAAATGTTGCCAAATTATCATGGAATATGCGCTCTGGTCGTCTGGTATTTGAAAACTTATTTCACATATTTTGTAACAAGGCCAGACTCGCCGAAACTGGGACAGCTTTTCTCACTGGAACGTCTTTTCTTTATGTTATTTATCTCTGTCTCGTACACTCGGCAAAAATATATTGGCAATTATAAGCGAAAACAAATGGAAGGCAAGCAAATCAAAAAGGCTTGTAAAGGGATGCCTCCCCAGCTGATTTTCCATCCGTATCACCTATTTTATGCCTAATTTGGGTATGCGCCATACGGTTTGGCCCATACCATACGGGATGGCCCATACCGTACGGGATGCATCATGGATCCCATCAATTTATATCCTCAAAAAGGACCGTTATCTTCGAGAACGCATCCCAATTTATTTACAACTATCCCCATATTTTTTCGTGAAAATTTTTTGAAGAGACCTGAAATGCGTAGATTTTAAGTATTCATAGATACCAAAACAGAAAGTTTATGTATCTAGATACTGATATGGATACTAGTAATACTAGTCTAGTATATCAAATCGTGGTAATATACATGTAGATTTCAATATACATGTAGATATTAGTATATCTGAAAAATATGGATGAAAACTGATAGCATTGGGGACCCGAATTAAGGGTCAAAAAGGAATAAATGGCCATTCAAGACATTCCATCTAATCCTCATCTATCTTATCCCTTTTACAAGCCTGCTCTCAACCTAAAAAAGTTTTGTCTAACTCGAGGTTGGTGAGAGTTCTACAGTTATAATGGAAGTGGTTCCGAGCATCTAATATAATTTATCATAATAGCGCCATGTTAAAGTGCTTCAACCAACGCACCCCTCGGAACCGCTTCCATTATAAGTATTGTAGTTAAATACACCTAATTAATATAAAGTTTTATAAAATTCCCAATTATCGTATTTTGGCTCACTTTCGAAAAATTGTAAATCTAAAATGAAATATCCCCTCCTTTCGGGTTTTGGCCAAATTGGGGTTTCCAAATATTGAAAATTATAAATTGAAGATATCCTTATTTTAAACAATGGATTGGTTTTGATATTGATTACGGGGCTTCCTGGTCACTTTTTACAAGATTTTTAGCCAATATTTTGAAATAGTCCGGCTTTTGAAAAAAACTCATTCGATTATATTCATAGATAGCTCAAACTGAGCACAAATATCTTGTTAATAATAAAATACAAAAATTGGTTCAAATCTTACTATTGTTTTCAATTTTTTAAAGAAAAACTAATAATTGAAAAATGTCAGAAATCTCGAAAAAAAATAAAAAATAAATTGGTCCGATCGACCAAATTTTCAGGTTTTGTTATTAACGAGATATTTGTGCTCGGTTTGAGCTGTCTAAGAATGTAGTCGGATGAGTTATTTTCAAAAAACGATTATTCAAAATTGTGGCCAAAAATCTAGTTAAAAGTCACCAGGAAGCCCCGTAATTGATATGATAATGCGCATGGTTCCCATTCTCATTTGAGGACATTAACCACAAGTTGCTATTTCGCAAGAAATAGGACATACATAGGGAACCCACCGTAAGACATGGATTTTGCTCTAACTTGACCAGAATGACCGGTCTGGTGAGTTTTAAGTTATTTCAAATTTCTTCAAATTTTGGTTCACCAGTTATCCTGGTATCGTGGTTTTTTATCAAAATTCGCTCATTTTAAAAGTTTTTTTGGAAATCACTTATTTTTAGCAAGTTCCATTTGATCCCATTCAAAAAAAAGTTATAGTTCGTAAAACCTTAGAATCTCCTCTTTAAATTGAATGTGCAAACTTGGGCCCGGAATCGCCCGGAAAAAAGATATTTTTTCATGAAGCTCGGTCATCAATAATTCTCAAATTTCAATTATCATTAGTTCATCAGAGTGGCGCGCCATCGCGATTAAGCTGGCTGAGGATATTTTATAGATGACATAGAATCCTGAAATTTTGGGAGAAACTCCTTGATACCTAGATAAGAAATTTTTGCAATAATTTTTCTTTAATTTTAACTCGGAGGGGTACAAAACGTTTTTTTTGACTCACACATGCATTTCATTTATTTTTTGACAAAATACTCCCCTCCCCATGGCGGATCGATTTAACATTTAAAATTTCTGCGGTAATCAACTCTTAACTGTTTTAGAGGTACCATTATCATTTGACCTTAAAAATTGGTCAATTTATCTTTAAATGAGTATCCTTCGATGCCAAATAGAATTTAGAGAAATTATGAAACGATGCCGTAAAATGACCTCTTAAAGAGAGGAAGTGGTTAAAGTGGAAGTTAAGGAAGTGGGTGTCGCTGATTTGAGCCTCTTCCAAGGTCATTTCCCGCCAAACTAGCAAAGGTGATATTCCAAAAACTCAAAGGCTCAAGTTTGCGACACCCACTCCCTTAAGGGGGTATCCGGCGGAGGCTGTATCTCTAGACTCAGTAATGATAGAAAGCTAATTTCAGCTGGATCCTAATTTTTATGACTGGTTTGCTACCAAAAATGTACAAAAACAAAATTTCGATATGAAAATTTTTTTCAATTTTTCCTAGTAAAGGGCCTCGGTGCATTTTGACAGATTTGCACTTTTTCAATTCTTTTGTCTTGATGATAAACTTTTTGCCACTTTAAAATTTTCGAATTAAAATGTTTTCGAACACAAGTTGCCACTTTTCAGCTAACTTTGTTGAATCTGAATTTCTTCAGATTGATTATTTTCACTTTATAAATCTTCTTTTGAAAGAACACTAAAAAAACGCGCGTTTGCTTTCGAAGGTGTCTAAATTACAGCAAAATTTAACTTTTTTTTTTATTAATGAGGATCCCTAAAAAACGGTCCTGTCGACCATTGAAAATTTATTTATTTTGAATTCATACGATTTTCAAGTCAAAATCGGAAATTTAAATTTTTGAAAAAAAACTTTGAAAAAAAACCCAAATTTTAGCACATCGAAAGTAATTTTTGTTTCGTGAGTTAAATGAAATAAATTTAAAATAGTTGACAGGTCGGCTTACTGATTGGGCAAGTCTCTGTGTAATAATTTATTTTTAATTCTTGATTAAAGATGGCTTCGATGGATTTCTCCCAAACCGCATTTTTATTCAAAAAAATACGAGTAAGATTATGAACGAGAGCGAATGAAGTTAAAGTAGCAATTCTTTATATTTTCAGCTAATGATTTCAGCAAAATAAGTTTAAAAATTTTTGATCAAGAAATGAGAAAAGTTTCAAAATATTTTTTTTNATGGTTTTTCAAAGAGCATATAAAAAATATGTGGTCACCAAGTCGAAAAGTAAAAGTAGCCATTATGTAGAGTTTTTTCGTTGATTTGAAACAAATATTGGACAAAAATTTTGATCTAAAAATAAGGCATTTTTTATTATGTTTTGAACTTTTATCGAAAACTTCTCATAATTTCTCGAATTCGAAAAGTTTAATTCAAACTCAAAATTTTCTTAAAAAGCCATCATGCAAAAATTCGCTAGTTACAAAAGTTGTCTGGATTATGAATCACCATTTTGATGGTATATTGGGAAGAATATATCAATCCAGTGAAAAGTTTTTCATCACGAGGTATCTGTCAAAATGCACCGAGGCCCTTAACCTCACTATATCTTTTGAAGTAATAACCCGTTCATTCTAATTTTTGTAGCATCAGTTCACTCTGAATTTAAACTTGAAAATTAAAATTTTTTAGTTTTCGGAAAAAAAAATTCTAAATGTTTTCTTAGATTCAGAAATTTGAGGTATCGGAAGAAGACCATATTTTTTGATCAATTAGTGAAAGGAAGCTGATTTTAATAAATTATGATTATTTCAATTAATTATTGATTATTTTAAAAAAATTCAAAAATTAAAGAAAAAATCAGATTTGTAATAAGTTTTACATCTTAAGCAATTATTAAATTTTGAGAAAATGTGCGATTAGGAGATACCAAATAAGTATTTATAGAAAAGTTTACAAATTCAAAAAAATATCCGATTTTTTAAGATTGAAATTTTGAAAAATATTTTATTGATAAAAAAATTTGAAAATAATTCAATAATTTTGAGAAAATTCATATTTTTCAAAAAAGTAACTATATCGAAGAACCTGCCTAGTGTAATTTTTATGTCAATCGTCTATGTTTTTATGTTGTTATTGACATAAAAATTACACTAGGCAGGATCTTCGATATAAACGGAACTTTTTTATTTAAAATTTGACAATTTCCTGATAAATTTGATTTTTTTTGCTGAACCTGACAATTTAAAAAAAAATGACAATTTTTCAAAGAACAAGGAATTTAAAAAAAAAGACAATTCTAAATCAAATTTTAATTTTTTCTAAAAACTTTCATTAGTAATTTGCAATTTACTTCAAAAAAATAAAAAAATTTAAATTTTATAAGCAATTTTTAATTTTTCAGAAATTTTTCAAATTTATGTTTCGAATATTCTTTCAAGAAAGTTTCCAAATTTGAAAAACGTTTATAATGTTTAAGTTAATTAAAAAATGAATAAGAAAGTTAACTATTTAAAGAAATTTCAAAATTTTCAAAAAATTCAGAAACTTTGATAGTTTTAAAAATAATAAAATTTGTCAATGTATTAATATTTTGTCCTATTTTGAAGAGAATTGAAATTTGTTGAACTTGACCAAAATTTGTCAGATTGGAAAGTGTTAATACAGTTTGTAAGAGTTTGGAAAAAATAAAAATAAGATTTGAAAAAAATCTCCAAAACTTCTAGAGAAAATTTGTCAAATAAAATAAAATTTGATAAAATTTAACAACAGAATTCAACAAATCGTCATATTCCAGAAGAGCTTTCTAATTTTGAATTTGATCACTTTTTTCCATTTAAACAATTTTTATTTGAATTGCAAAACTTTCTTTAATATCTGAAAAATAATATTTCAAATTTGACAAACTCTCAAAATTTAGACAAATTTTCCATGAAATTGTCATGTTTTACAGAAAATTGTCAATTTTGAAAGAAAAAAGTTCGAATTAAACAATTGTCAAAATTTGATAAAAAATTGACAAAAATTAAATAAAAATAGGAAAAATTTGTCAAAATTCTCAGAAAAAAAATTTACAAGCTTCGAGGAAAACTTGTCATTTCTAATAAATGTAATTGAATTTTGAATAAAATTTTCAAACCAAATATTTGATCCTTTTTATTAACTAAATTATTTCGGTTTTTCGAATCATCAAATAAAACGACATTTAATGAATCCTTATCTCAATTTGTCACAATTCCAAACTTTTAATTTGAACAAAGTTTTGAAATATATCTTCAATTTATTTCTGATTTTTCAATTATTTTTCAACTACTGATTATGTTTGAAAATTTGAAATTTTTTCAAAATTAATTTTTATTTATTTCTTAATTTCAAATTATATTTCAACTAATAAAACAACTTGTAATTTTTTGAATTATTTGTGGTTTTTTTTTAAATTTGTCATTTTTTAAAATTTGTTAAACTTTGTTAAATGTTCGAAGTTTGAACAAATTGTCTTCAATTTAATTCTGTCAAATATTCTGTAACCCCCTCACTTTAAAAATAATGTTGAAAATTTTATACGATGAGCCGTTCGAAAGTTATTTTTTCCTTCTTTTTTTTAGGATTTTCGTCAAAATTTCTTAAAAATTAATTGTGTNTGTAACGGCGATTCCAAATTCTAGAAATTAAAATTCTGAAAAAATATAACTGACACCTAGTTCAAATGCGATACCAAAATCATACTTTTTTTATGACCAATGAAAAGATAAAAGACACCCATCTGATCAAAACCTATTTGGGGTCCACATTTCACCAGAAAACACAACATTTAAAACTAATCTTGAGGAAAATTCATGACGAGTCTTTTAAATTGCAACAGTACTCTTAAAGAGCAGGAGTGGTTAAAGTGGAAGTTAAGCGAAGTGGGTGTCGTGATTTGAAGCCTCTCAAGGTATTCTCCCGCAAACTAGCAAAGGTGATATCAAATACTCAACAGGCCAAGTTGCGCACACCACGTCCCTTACGGGGGTATCGGCCCCGGAAGGCTGTACTCTCTAGATCAGCAGCTGATAGAAAAGCTAATTTCAGCTGGATCATAATTTTTATGACTGGTTTGCTACCAAAATGTCCAAAAACAAAATTTCGACTATGAATTTTTATTTCTCAAGTAAACTTTCTAGAAGGGCTCGGTGCATTTTCGAACAGATTTGGCACTTTTTCAACATTCTTTTGTCTTGATGAAGACTCTTTTGCCAACTTCTAAAATTTTCTAATTAAGAATGTTTTCGAACACAAGTTGCCAATTGTTCAGCTAACTTTGTTGAATATGAATTTCTTCGTCGATTATTTTCACCCTTATAAATCTTCTTTGAAAGAACACTCAAAAAAAACGCGCGTTTGTTTCGAAGGTGTCTAAATTACACCAAGCAAAATCTTAACCTTAATTTTTTTTTATAATGAGGATCATAAAAAGACGGCCCTGTCACACCATCTGAAATTTATATATCATTTGATTCATACGATTTTCAAGTCAAATTGAAGAATTTAAATTTTTGAAAAAAAAACTTGAAAACAAAACCCAAATTTAGCAATCGAAAGTAAATTTTGTTTCGTGAGTTTATATGAAATACAATTTACAAATAGTGTGAACAGGTCGGCCTTACTAGATTGGGCAGGTCATCTCTGTGCAATATTTTTTTCAATTCTGTGGATTAAAAGATGGCTTTCGACTGGATTTCTCCAAACTCGCATTTCATTCCAAAAACATACGAGTAAGATATATGTAACGGAGAGCGAATGAAGTTACACAGTAGCAATTCTTATATTCTTCAGCTAATTGCATTCCGCAAAATAAGTTTAAAAACTTTCTTGATTACAGAAAGAGAAAAGTTTTCAAAATTTTTTTTTTTTATTTTTGACGTAAAAATCACGAAACCATGTCAATATATGGCTTTTTCAAAGAGGACATATAAAAATATGTGGTCAACCCAAGTCGAAAACGTAAAGAGTAGCCATTTATGTAGAGTTTTAGACGTTGTACTTGAATAAAATATTGGCACACAAAATTTTGATCTCAACAATAAGGCATTTTTTATTATGTTTGCTGAACTTTATCGAAAACTTCTCATAATCTTCTGAATTCGAAAAGTTTAAATTAAACTCAACAATTTTCTTAAAAAGCCATCAATGCCCAAAAATTTCGCTCGTCTCAAAAGTTGTCTGCGATTATGAATACCCACTCTTGATGGTATACTGGGAAAGAATAATTCATCCAGTGAAAAATTCTCTTCATCACGAGAGTATCGTCAAAAGCACCGAGCCCTTAACCTCACTATCAACATCTTGTTGAAGTAATACACCGTTATCATCTAATTTTTGTAGATCAGTTTCACTCTGAATTTAAATCTTGAAATCAAATTTTAATTTGTTTTGAAAAAAAAATCATCTTAAATGTTTTCTTAGGACTTCCAGAAATCTTGATGAGTATGGAAGAAGACCATATTTTTTGATCAATTAGTGAAGGGAGTCTGATTTTTTAATAAATTATGTTATTTCACATTAATCTATTGAGTTATTTTAAAAATATAATCTCAAAAACTATAAAAAACGAAAAATAAAATTGTAATAGTTTTACTCTTAAGGCCAATATATTAACATTTTTGCAGAAAATGTGCGATTAGACGGAGATACCAGGAATAAGCTATTTAAAAAAAGTTTACGAAATTCGAGAAAAAATATCCGATTTTTTAAGATTGAAATTTTGAAAATATTTTAATTGATAAAAAATTGACAGCATAATTCAATAATTTTGAGAAATTCACTATCTTTCTATAAAAAATGTAACTCTAATCGAGAACTCCATATTATATTTTTATGTAAAAATCTCAATCAATTGTTTAAATATATTCTTATGACATATTATCCTACTAAGTGCATGGAATCCTCATTAAACGAATTCATATTTTCTTAAAATTTAAAATTTTTACCAATTTCCTGATATTTTTTTTTTAAACTCACATAATTTTAAAAACATAATTGTTTTTTGAATTTTTACATAATTGTGACAGAAATTTATATTTTCAAAAAAGAACATATACTAACCAAATTTCATTTTTATTCTAAAAATTTGACTAAATTCCTGAACAATTTATTAAAATTCAACAAAATTTAAATTTAAACCGAATTTAATTTCACGAATATTTTTCAAATATTCGATATTACGGACTTTTCATAAGTTCATATGAAGTGCGTACGAATTGTAAGGATACAGATTATCAGACCAATTATTTTTCTGGAGCAATTTCATTACGGAATGGTTCGGACAAGTCTTCGTTGCAACTCAAAAATAAATTTTATACGCAATTTTAATCTGTTCGCTAAATCGTTTCAAATCGGACACTGGTTATCGAACTAAGTGAAAGTCTTTCAAGAAAAGTTTCCAAATTTTGAAAAACGTTTATACTGGTTAAGTTATTAAAAATGAATAAGAAGTAGTAACTATATAGTAAAAAATTTCAAAAATTCCAAGAAAATTCAGAAAATTCTGATCAGTTTCTAAAAATAATAAAATTTCGTCAAATATTAATTTGTGTCGTATTTTGAAGAGAATTCGAAATCTTTGTTGAACTTGATCAAAAATTTGTCAGATTGGAAAGTGTTAGAAACAGTGTAAGAGTTTGGAAAAAATAAAGAATCAAGATTTAAAAAAATCTCAAAACTTTTAGAGAAGATTTTCAAAATAAAATAAAATTTGAATAAAATTTACAAACAAATTCAAACAAATGGTCATATTCAAGAAGAGCTTTCTCTATTTGATTTTGATCACTTTTTTCCATTTAAACATTTTTTTTTTTGAATTGCAAAACTTTTTTTATATCTGAAAAATAAATTTCAAATTTGGACAAATTCTCAAATTTAGACAATTTTTCCATTGAAATTGTCATGTTTTACAGAAAATTGTCATTTTGAAAGAAAAAGTTCGAATTAAACAATTGTCAAAATTTGATAAAAATTGACAAAATTAATAAAATAAGAAAAATTTGTCAAAATTTTCAGAAAAAAATTTTACAAGCTCGAGGAAAACTTGTCATTTCTAATAAAGTTAATTGAATTTGAATAAAATTCAAACCAAATATTTGATCCTTTTTATTAACTAAATTATTTCGTTTTTCGAATCATCAAATAAAAACGACATTTAATGAATCCTTATCTCAATTTGTCACAATTCCAAACTTTTAATTTGAACATTGTTTGAAATATATCTTCAATTTATTTCTGATTTTTCAATTATTTTTCAACTACTAATTATGTTTGAAAATTTGAAATTTTTTCAAAATTAATTTTATATTTATATCTTAAATTTTAAACTTAATAACAAACTTGTAATTTTTTGAATATTTGTGGTTTTTTTTTTTAAATTTTTCATTTTTTAAAATTTGTAAACTTTGTATAAATGTTTCGAATTTGGGAACCAACATATGTCTTCAATTTATTCTGTCAAATTTTATCCTTCCTTAATCAACAAAGGATCAGCCACCCAAAAATCACGTCCACGACTATCAAATATTATGACAGTGTTTACAAATGAGTAAAATTTAATACGATGCAGCCCCGTTCTGAAAGTATTTTCCTCTTCTTTTTTTAGGATTTTCGTCAAAAATTTCTTAAAAATTAATTGTAGTGAAAACGACTACATAATACTCAAATCTTCGAGGACAGCACATTTTATAGGAAGTATTTGAGGATTCTTTTGACTATAAGTTTATGTTTATCTGCGTAGTCTCTATACAAAGAATCAATTTTTCAACAAGTGATTTTTTAGAAACTCAAAATAATGAAACAAAAAATATTCTTGCAAAAATTATTTTTCGAAAGAATTAACGGCAATTTTACCAACAAATAGATGCCGCAAGACAAATGATAAAATATAAAACATAAGGTGGTATGATTTTGAGTTTTAGCTCGATTGGCAATATTTTTCACATTTTTACTGATTCGGATCGTTTCGAGCCGCGGATATAATAACTTGTTTTTGTAAGCGGATCGAATATCTTCACACTTTGAGTCCAGCTTTCTATAGTAAATTTCAATCCTAAATTGTAAATATGTTATTGTAAAATATATGTCTGGTTTTTCAAGAAATACAAGGTGGAGTGATATCTCTCTTTCTCTCGCGTATCTAGTTTACAAACTCGATTTGAAATGTTACGGTTTTTCACTTAATTTTATTCTTGACATCAATTCAGCTGGACAAACTAAGTAAATGATATTCAGTTCCCGAAGCTTTCCAGTTCCCGTGATAAGGCGCTTAACAGGTCGGGGGTCATTTTTCCCGAATTGAAAAAGTGTTTTTTCGGCATTTTTCTAGAATCAGTTTTATCAGAAAGACCTGAATTTGAAAAACAAGATAACTATCAAGGTTTGAGGTTGAAGTGGAAAAATTTCTAAAAAATTTAAGTCAGCTGTTCTAGAATTCAAATACTGTGTTTTTAACCAAATTATTTTTTAAACAATGTTTATTTTTGGACTTTTAATAGTCAATTTCCTTCAAACTTTTGGCCCAAAACTTCTAATCATCGTCCTTTCATTCCCTGTTAAAATTTATTTTCTTATTTCTTGCTATTAATCCTAGGAATTTGATTTTTGTCAATACCGGAAGTGAATTTTTTCCAAAATGTTAGATTTTTTTTCTTCTTGAAAATATCTTAAAGTGAGGTCGAAAAAAAACTCTTGTGCTAACTGAAAGCAAAAGTCTGGAAACAATTTATTACTTTTCAACTATATTTGAGGTCGAAAAAAACCAAACATACAAAAATTCTGGTTAAAGAATGAAATCTCTAGAATTCCCATCAAATCTGAATTTTTCCGTAATTTAATAATAGAAATAAAGAACCAAAAATACAAAAATCTGGTTAAAATTAAATCTTCTATTGCCTTTAGATAGGCTTTTGGGTGTGAGGCGAAGTTCTCGTTTCTGAGTGTGAGGAGGTTAAGTTTTAGAATTATTTTAAATTTTGAAGAATTTTCTTTAATTTTTAATTATTTCGAAATTTGGATAAGTTTTCCTAAAGTTTTGATAGTTTATTTTTTTTTATCATCTGGATACGATACGATCCAGTTTGTATTTTACCCCCCCTAGATACGATACGATAAGATCCAGTTTTGTTTACACCCTCTAGATGCCATACGATCCAATTCAATTTTTATTTTACCCCCCCCCTAGATACGATACGATCCAGTTTTTTTAACACCTTCTAGATACGATCCAGTCTTTAGTTTGCCCCCCTTAGATACGATACGACCAAGTTTTTGAACCACCCTCCCCCCTAGATACGATACGATCCAGTTTCACTTTTTCATATGCCGATCTCTGTAATAAGGTTTAAAAAAATACGGAAAAAAGACAAGTGACAAAATAAAAAACTTGTTTTGCGTCATTTTTCAGGAGATGAGTTTTGAGCTTTTTAACCCCCACTGACTTGTTTTTTTTGTCATTTTTCAGAAGAAAAATGTGTTCCAAAATAAAAAACTTGTTTTGCGTCATTTTCAGAAGATGAGTTTTGAGCTTTTTAACCCCCACTGACCTGTTTTTGGTCATTTTTCAGAAAAAAAATGTGTTCCAAAATTTTTCTCGGGGTCAACTTAGTATCCGCTAAAACGTTCAGCTCGAAACTCGCAGGCGTTAGATTGACGAATTTTAGAGAGTTTTGTGCCTTTTTAACCTCCACCGACCAGTTTTGGGTCATTTTTCAGAAAAAAATTTAGTCCCAAAATTTTTCTCGGGGTCAACTAAGTATCCGCTTGAATGTTCAGCTCGAAACTTGCACGCGTTAAATTGAGAATTTTAGAGAGTTTTGAGCTTTTTTAACCCCCACCGACCAGTTTCGGGTCATATTTCATATAAAAATTTTGTCCCAAAATTTTTCTCGAGGTTAACTTAGTATCCCTTAAAAAGGTCACCTTTTAACTCGCACGCGTTAATGTGCCCATTTTTGCATATTTCTCACGGTGGGGTCCCTAGACATACAGTATAATTATCTATAATCACGTAAGATGATCTTCATGTTTTGGGTTTCTGACTTTTTGTGACATGATTGTGTCAAATTGATGTGAGTTGCATATTCAAGAGGGTCATTCAAACCGCGAAACTCATGTTATTTTGAGTTCCTTTGTTACGATCATGATAAATTGGGTGTGTCTATCAGCCTGGTAAGTCGCCAGTTTGTACAACTCAGATTACGCGGAGCTTGCAAGCGGCATTAAATAAACGTGCATAATCGTGAGTAGGATCACCAACCGTTTGATAACAAAAATGATAAAATAATGCGTATTTAAAGATCCACTCGTTATAAAAAAAATTATCAAAATACTTAAGCACCACTAAACCCTTCCAACCATTTTCAGCCTATTGCAACTTTTGCAGAAACAAGCTATAATCATATAGTTTTTTTTAATGTGCTTTATCAAAGATTATGCTTTCTTTAGTCTTCGCACTCCACGTTATAAATGTGATGTCAGAAAAGATTGTGACCAATCAAATCACACGATTGTAAACTTATTTCAAGAATCGTGCGATTTGATTGATCACAGTTATGACGCGTAGGTGAAAAAGCGGGAGAAAAGATTATCTTCGCTAAAGCCTATATTGTGATTAGGATAAGTGAACCCATGGTGAACAATGAAGCATTTCATATATAGGCTATATAATATAGCGCAAAATTGAGACAAATCCAAGATAGCCATTCTGCTATGCTTCCAAATGTAATTATCTATCGATCTCATAGGTCGTTTGGGTCATTTAGAGACCTTCAAAATCCTCTTTTCTCTAAATGTGATACTGAAGATCCTTTTTATTTTTCAAATGACCAACTTTGTCTCAAACACTGGATTTAAAATGTCTTGATCTCATGTTTCTTTTGGAATATACATTTGAAAGTATGTTTATTTAAAAAACGATTTCTCGGAACGTGCTGAAACTATTTTTTAACAAAAATCTACACAGCATGAGTTGAGGCAATAATAAGCTCATAAGACGCTAAATCGCCCTGAAGCGTTTTTGTAATTTTTATGAAAACTTCACAGAAAGTTGTTCGATTGAGATTAATTATTCACTGATTGAAAACACGCCAGAAAATAAACTTAAATTTAGTGCCTCGATTTATGGTCAAAGCAATTTAAACAATTTGAGGTACCTTATAAAAGTTGCATTCGTAAATCACGTATTCAATGTATATTTCTAGAGCAGCGCAACTGCTTGGTTACGAATTGGTGCTAATGGACAGTAAATTTTGGAGTTTAAAAGTAACCATATCTAATCTAAGTAGAGGGCCCATTTTAAGTTAATGATCCTAAAATTTTGTCTTGATTTTTCTTTGTTTTGTCGCAGCCTAAAAATTTGAGAAATGGAAATAACGTCTTTTAGTTACATTTTTTGGTTAGTCATCATTAGTATCCTACAAACTGGTTTCCTTATATTTTTGATATTATTGACTTTTTCATTATTCAGCATTTAAGTTGTTATTGAGAGAAATTGGCGACACCAAAAAAATAATTTTTGAACTAGTGATTGCATAAAATATTAATTTAGGTACAAAATTAAATTTAATCATTTGGTACAAAATTATGGTGGGTTTCAAGACTAAAACTTTAGGATTATCAAGGATTTAATTTTTGAGGTTCAAAAATGGTAAAGCCAACCAAGGTCAGTCAGGTTTCAGGACAAGCTTATTATAGATTGATATAACGTTTGGTTTTCATTTTTTTCATGACTAGGTTGAAGCGGATTTTGAATACATCAGCTGCTAATGCATGTCTCTAAAAGCTTGTTTGGCAAGATATCCGTGAGTTACTATATTTCACATACATTATACATACAATATCAAAAACAAAAATGAGCAAATTTTTCCGGAGAATAGTATATTTTCTGATCTTTTATTATTTTTTTCATGCTCCATGATTCTAGCAAATTAAAAACTCTATCAATTCTTCATTTAATTGGGCATATCAAATTTGTCAAAAAATAATAGGCCGACTTAAATTTAAGCGGTGATATAATTGGGAAACTCTCGTTTTGAATCTCTCCGAAAAATGTTTCACTCAAATTTTCAGCAAAAAATGTTTTATTGATCTTTCATACAAATAATCTTTAATTTTTCGTGAACGAATGAGCTAAACAGTAATCAAATTAATTTTATTCAAGAGAATGGGAGATAGTTTGAGTCAAGAGATAACAAAAATCTTTTTAAAATGAAGTTCTAACTTTCGGTGGCCTTCTCAAAAAAATTGGATCGAATCAATTTTTCCGATTCGATGTAATTTTGCCAAGTTGTATATTTTTTAATGATCCATTGCAAAGATTTTAGTTCGCCGCGAAGCATCAAAAACAAATTTTATATATTTTATATAATCGATATTTTGTAAAAAAAAATTTTTTGGAAAAATTTTATAGAGAAAAATATTAACAGGTTTTTATACGTCCGATGTTATATTTCTGCTTTAAACTTTCCTGCATTTTAGAAACACAAATAATATTTCTATTTTGATAAATGTTCTTTCTTGAAGGCTTGGCAGGAAAAATGCAAAAAAAATGTTGGGGAATGAAATTCCGACAGATATTGAATCCCCGGTTTTATTTACAATTTAACTTTTCAAATCAAAATGCCAAAATCAAATTCAACGGTATGTTTTCAAGACGCCAAAAACATTTAAAGCTTATCAAATTCACAGGAATGATTTTAGAGGAACAATTTCAAATGAATAAAAACGAAGTTATAGAGATTCATGGCAAGGGGTTTAAAATTTGTGTGAAATATGTGTACTAAAAATGATTTGTGACCCAAGAACACAAATTTAATGGCCTAAGGGGGTCATGTCGAACAGAAAAGTTTATATCAGATTAAATGACATCCTTATTTTTGAAAGAATTAGTACAAGCGAATACAAAAATTTATACGTGTCGACTTTTGACAAAAAACTTTTCTATTTTCGAGAGTGAGTATGAAATTACGTTCGAAGTTTGGACGTTTATAAAAGATGATACAAATAAAGAATTTGAAGCTGTATATTTAGGCTCAGCGCACCAATAAATTAAAGCTCAATAATTTAATTGCATTGGCAGAAAGAATCTCATACTTATGGTTATTTTGAATGGAAAATTTTATTCCAAAACTTTTCACAAGTGTGAAAACAAATGCTCTGGTTGTATGTCACAATTTGAAACCCTGTACAAATTTCGAAGGCATGAAAATGTTTGTAAGACAATAGAAGAATGCCAGACAACCCCAAAAATTGTTCAAACAATGTACGGTTCAAATACTGAGCCAAACGTTCTGGCTATTGATCATGGTTATGTAAGCGTACTGTCTTCAAATACAAACTTTATTTTCTTCGATATCGAGTGTGTTTTAGAAAAAACAGACGTGCGTGTAAGTAAATCTGTAAACACTTTTTCACATAAATTGTTGTCTATAGAAGCGTTCTCGACGATCTCGGCCTGTATATAACAGACCGAGATCGGCGAGAACAGATAGATACCGTTAGGCTGCCCGATCCTAGAACCACCCTAGAAACTACAGAGATTCTCCCTATACCTCCAACCAATAATCAAGTAAGCAAGAGTTTAAATGTAAAAATAGATTGATCGAAACAGCAAATTCAGCGTTCAAATGGTGAAAGCGGTCCAAAAATACGAACCTCGCACTTGGAACTTTGGATAATCTAATTTCAAATAGTCACTTTTTCTTAGTTTTTAGATTTCCCTACATCAAAAAATGATTTTTTAAGTTGAGAGTTCGATTTCCCACCGTATCACCCCCGCAAATGATAAAATTGATCGTCGTGCAAGGATTGAGTAGGGAATTGAACTATCAAACTTAGGGTAAGAAAACTTTCAAAAACTTTGAAAGTATCATTATTTCATAAATAAAGTCGTACATTACGAAAAATTCTCCGCATTTTTGCGCCCAAAATCAGTTCAGATTTGTTATAAGCCAGGTTATCATAAAATTTTTACCAAAAAATAATTTTGTTGTAATTTACACACCGCTTTGTATGTGGACAAGAGGTTTTACAATTTAGAAAAAACTAAATCGGTGAACCTCGAGCTAAACCACACGGTATTCCATAGTGACGACTCCACAATAACGGGCATTTTTGATATGCTAGCCCATGACTTACAGTACAAGACCAAAAAAAATTATATAGGGTCAATAAAACAATTTAACGACACTTATCTTTCAGAGATGGCACAGATCCCTAAAAATTAAGTACATACCCAATAAATTTCATAATAAACTAAACAAGTATTAAGCATTTTAGCAAGAAAATTTTAAAGCTACAAATTTGACGAAAACGCTCATGAATGAAACCTTCAATTTGCCTCGATGGATGTTAAAATCCTGGAGCTGGAGCTACAGGTCAAGCAGCTTACACAGCAAGCGCTGGGAAAAGAGTTTCAGAAAAAGAGGCTAAACAAAATAAGAAGAGGAAAAGATTGCTACAAAAGTCACTACAAAACTGGATAAGAATGAACCTAATAATTCTGTGCCGTGTGAATAACGCTTATCAAGCGTTATTCACTGGTGAATTACTTTAAATGGTCGTTCCTCTAAAACAACATTGAAAGTAATTCACTCTTATTATAATAACTACTCCCTGCCGATCTCGGTCCGTATATAATGGACCGAGATCGGCCAGATCGGGCAGAAACGAAAGGCTGCCCGAATCTACATTCACCCGATCTCCCTTATCCACCACCGCCTTACAGTAAGAAAGAGTTAAACCTATTGCATTTAACAATGGTGAAAGCGGTAGGTCTAAAATACGAACCCCGCGAAATGACTTTATAGACATAACAATTCTTTCAAAATAATTTTTTTTTAAGGTAAAAGGTCGGTTTCCCACCGTATCACCCCCGCGAATGATCAAATTCATCATTCGCGCAAGGATTGAGCAGGAAATCGAACTTGAAAATTAAAAAAAAAACATTTTTATTTGATTTGAAACTATATACAGTGGTTGACCACTTCAAGCTACTTATCTTGTGGTCAGAAAATAAGGTTTAAAAAAATCGCATTTCACAAAAAATCGAAAGCAGATCGTATCGACGACCCCGCGAGTTTGATATTATAAAAATTATTCCGAATGAATAGTTTTGCAAAATTTTTTTCTGAATATGATGCTCTTCACAAAAAAAATATTTCTTTGAACATTTGCTTCGATTAAAACAATATAAATTACGAATTGATATTTTCAAATTGACCTTGTATGGTAATGAGGATTACCCACTGTAATTATGAAGGCACAATGTTTCACTTTGTGATAAACCAATAGTCAAAATTGAGTCGACCCGATGTATAATTTGAGAGGAAATGAGTTTGTTTAAAATTTGCCCTCTAGTGGGCAAACGTCAGGTTTTAGACGTGTTAGAGTCTACACCTAAAAGAATAAAACCCAGCTAAATAGAGGCTGCCCATTTTTATTTTTATAAATTTAATCTGTCCAATTACGTTGAAAGTAATTCACCCCCCATTATTATAACTACTCCCTGCCGGTCTCGGCCCTTATATAACGGACAGAGATCGGCCAGATCGGGCAGAACCGAAAGACTGCCCGAATTCCCGAAACCCGATCTCCCTCATCCCGACCACCGCCAAACGTAAGAAAGAG
>SCLH01002290.1:54497-74573 GCA_004367855.1 Oikopleura vanhoeffeni
TAGAAATAAATATAGTTCAATATAAAAAAAATAATTTTGTTTAAATTGAAAAGCCCGATTTCTTGCCGTATCACCCCCGCGAATGATCAAATTGACCATTCGCGCAAGGTTTGAGCGGGAAACCGACCTTGAAAATAAAAAAATAATAATAAAAAGGGAATTTGTTATATCAAATTGGGTTATTATAGTGAAATTGAATCACTTCTATAAAGGGTGTTACAACAAATGAGCTTTTTTAGTTATGTGATAGTTATGAACAAACAGAAAAGTACATTTTGTGAAGAAAAATTTTGAGACCAAAATTTTTTTTCAAATTTCGAAAATTTTTAAAAAAAACAAGGATTTTCATTGGCCCAAAAATCGACGTCATTAAAAAATTGAATAATGGCTATAGTCTGTAGTTTGTTTAAAGCTTGCGATTATAACGCTGATAAGTTTATTTCTTTGATCCATTATGATAGAAGATAATGGCGTTACAAATATTGAAAAATGCCATTTTTCAAGGAAATAACGTCATTCTGCCATAAATCACTGCTAAATCGCGTTGCGGAAATTTTTTGACTATTTTATAAAGATAGCTCTCATTAAGGCGCACATATCACATGCCAAGATACAAAAAAAGCATTCGACTTACCGAAATCACAGCCAGATCTGGCAAAAGTTGCATCAGATCACGGCTAGATACAATTAAACAACGGTGAAATAAGAGCTTATATATGTGTTTATAAGTCAAATATAAGTTCAATCTCTATAATTGTTAATTAATAATTGTATTTTAAATTATTTTCTACATTTGGTCCGCTCAGACTAACGTTTTTTGACTTTTCAGATTTTCGAAAATTAATAAGAATACTATTCGAAATAAATTCTACTGTCATTCAATTTGAAAATAAATTACATTTTTATTTATTCATCAAATCAAGCGTTGGTTTCTGAATCTTAAAATAATCAAAATTTATAATTAATTTGTAAAATTAATAATTAATGATCAGCCATGATCAAACCTTAAATTTTCGACATGATTTCCGGAAAATTTTCAAGATATTTCCATAAGATTCGACATTTTTTTATGATTTTATCCCCAGATTTTGAAAAAAAAATCTTTTATCCGGAAAAAAGAATCGGAAGCGTGCCTTCGAGGACATTGCGAAGACTGTCGGACAATGAAATTTCGCGGTTAGAAATGGTAAAATACACAAAACCGAATGATTAATCTTTTACTGTAAAATTGAAAAAATGTAGATTTTTTCTTGTTCACATTCTGAAAATATAAGAAATTTTGACAACAAAAACCCAATTTTATAATTTGCAGGGGACTAGCAGGAAAAATTCAAAAATTGAAAAACCGGGGCAGGTAAGTGGCAAACAAACTAAATAACGGATAAGTAAAGAAAAACACATTATACCCCTCTATTGAGCCAAAGACCGTTATCGAGGGTAATAAAAATTTTTAGGCCCAAGTAAATCAATAAGCAGGGGCCGAAGGCCGTGATCAAAATATAAAAATATTTTTAGGCCCAAATAAACCAAAAAGCTGGGGCCGAAGGCCGTTATTAAAAAATACAGGGTGAGTCTTTTCGATTTCTCCGTTTTTTTACCAAGGCGGGTAGACAGCCAAAATTGCCTATATTTTGCTTAGGATTTTGACTGTCTAGCCGCCTGGGTAAAAAAACGGAGAAATCGGAAAGACTCACGCTGTATAAATATTTTTAGGCTCAAATCCGAATAAAATATTTGTATGCCCAAATAAATCAAAAAACATGGGCCGAAGGCCGTTGTCAAAAAATAAAAAAAATTTTAAGCCGAAATTAAAGTAAAATATTTTTAGGTCAAATAAAGCAAAAAGCAGGGGCGAAGGCCGTTGTCAGAAAAATTTTTCGATTCCTCACATTAACCCGAAGATGATTTAAAATTAAATCGAAACTAGTTGTTTAACCCTTGGAGGCTCCTGTACGACTTAAGTGGTGCGACTTTGAGAGCTTATTACGGAAGAGTAAAAGTGATTTGAACTTTTTTGTACTTTAGTCTACGAGATTAGGGATAAACTTTAACTTCAATAGTATGTAATATTCATTAATACTTTATTAACCTTATGGAAAAGTGACATTTACAAATTGTGCTTCAACCTACGCATTTTTCTGTGGGGTAATGGGAGACGACAGAACAAAAATTGATAATGGAAATGATTAAAAATATAATTTTCAAAAAAGTGACTTCCTCAGAAATAACCTGCAATTCTCGATCTTTCATCTACAGGTGGTTTCCAAAAAAATAACCTTACCTACGCAATTTATGGAAATCACTTTCAAAGAAATAAAAGTTTACTTAGTTTTCCAGCGGCATCGGTTATGATTGGCAATTAATTGTATCCAGAATGAATGAAAAATTGATAGCTTTATCCAGAGTGTCAAAAGTTCCGCTGGGATGATTGAATTACATGTCCGAGAATATACGGTTTAGAAATTCGTTTAGGGATTTACAACCGATTCAACATTCCTGGAATCTGGGAGTAAAACAGCTCGGGCATAACAAGCTTGACGGATTTTGTACCATCGATGTGACAAACAAGTACTAGAGTTTAACGGCTGTCTATTTCATTCATGTGTTCTTTGCGCATATCAAGAAAACGCCTAAAAGGTGATATTTTCAGCAATAACTTTCTTAACTTTTTAATACAAGTTTTTATGTTGGTTGCTGAAAGAGAAACTTCAAGACTTGAAAATTGTGTCTTCGGGGCGGACTTAAATCTTTGGATCAGTACAAGACATACTACTGTGCCGACTCCTGATCTCGAAACATATCAACCCGATAAATTTGACTGCATATCCAGTGAAAGTTGAAGCTGTGAAATTTCTAGCAACAAGCAAGTTACTATATTTCAAATATTAAGATTTATTTTAATTTTTCTGAAATCTCATACTTTAATTCAATTTATTTCGATTTTCACGTGTTTGTCAATTGAGACAAGGAGCGTGTATTCTTGTTTCTAGCATGGAAACAACCTTGGACCTGGAAAATACTATTTTTGGATTCACTTGACTGTATATTCTTGATAAATCTTGCCACATATGAATAAATTACGGAATCGTCTGTGTTAATTAAACACTACAAGACAATTTTACAGCTGATATTCAAGAAAAAACATAATCTAAAACCTCAATGAAAGATCATCCGGCCAGCTGGAAATTGTAAAATAATCCTTGGAATCTGCCGGTGTAAACCCATTAAACAGTTTCACTTTTGTTTAATCGGAAAATATGAATTTTCTCGTTTTTTAATACAAATGTTAATTAAAAATATCAAACAGTTGCAATTAATTTTCATCACGTTCAGAAAATCAACGGGACTCAATCATACTCAAACTATATCCCTTTATCACTTTTTGGTTAGAATGCGTAGCCACAACGTTAAAATCACACGTTAAAAGGAGTAGTGGCTACGCATTCTAACCAAAAAGTGATAAAGGGATATTTGCCATAAGTTTACAATTTCAAAAAGCTGACACAAAGTTTATCAAAGTGTCTATAAAACTTAACAAGCAAACGTGAAAAACAAAATGACAACTTTTACCTTGATATTAACGAATTTGAGATTTAATACTAAACAAAATGTATGGATTACGGGCCTTCAGTTGACAGACCGTAACTATTTGAATGACACAATCAACGCGGGATACTAGCACTTATTCGACCCACTGAATTGCAGAAAAGGCCAATTTCATAGGTCAGATTTGGACAGATCTAGCCAATAAAAATATCGAATTTCACAATTTTCAAATACTCACGATCTGTTGGTCAACCCCTTATCCATATATGATTATAATATGGCTCTTCTTATCTTTCAAAATGAAACATCAAAGCAATATTTTCCGCATTCTTTACTACCGAACAACAAGCCCCAATCGACTCGAAAAAAGCTCCAATGACACCGTTTCGGAATTTCACTTAAATATATTTCTGTACACTTTATTCTTAGGCTCGGATTGAAACTAAAATTACATATATTCTTGAAATTACCATAAATTAAGTGAAAACTTTTAGGTTACTTTATAAAAACTTGAAAAAATTTTCAACAGTCAATTTTTGAGAGATAAAACACAAAATGAAAACTTCTGATTAAGTCATTTAAACTAAATTTAAACCCAATAAAGCCACAACACGAGTCTCCTGGTAAGGGCTGATGGTGTGCTTCGTACCCAGTGCATGTTGAAAACGTAGCCCTTTGTTTTAAATATGCAGCCAATCCGACTGAAATTTAAGAAAATATTTTAGAGCCCGTGCGCTACTAAATCCCGGAATTAACATACACATTTTTATAACTATGATAGGCTTGTAGTAAAACAGCAAAACTTAATTTTTCTGCATACTAAGGGTTTGGAGGTTCCTAATTTGACATATTCTCGCTAAAATATTAGTCAAACAGGACTTCAAGTATATTATTTGTTTCAGCCAGTTTGTAGAACTAGCCTTCATCTTGCGTACAACATATCCTTTTCGGAACGGAACCACTGATGTTGTCTAAGTGATTGTTTTAGTGATTGTTTGAGTGATTACACACCGATAAAATTTAGCGGTTCTATTATCAAGACCCTTGCCTATAATCATATTCACTATAATCGCTAAGACAACATAAGTGGAATTCGAACACGCGCTATAGAGATAGTAAGCGTTTTTGAGATGGAGTTCCGTTCCGAAAAGAATATGTCAAAACTTTTATGCATACATACGCTCCAAGACACATAAGCGAGACAGGAAGACCTAAGCCAAAACGGAAAATCTATCTCCTCTGAGGTTTTATTTTGAAATAAACCTAAATTTTAACATAATCTGTATAAAAAGTATTTAAAACTTCTGAGGAGCGCTTTTGTCGATAAGTGCTATATTTTTGTTAGAATATGCAATAAACAACCATTTTTTGGACTTTGTTCATCGGAAAATCTATCTCCTCCTAGGTTAAATTTCAAAATTCACTCAAATTTTCACAAACGGTAGTTCGAAACAAAAAGAAACTTCTGACGAGCCGTTCTTTCAATTTTGACCCCAAACTCAAAATATGAATTTTTCAAGGTCACGTGGAAAACTTCCGAAAAAAAAATGTGCTTCGATTTTTTCAAAAGTAGACTAAAAAGAAAGCTTGGAAAACACTGAAGAGATAGTTGGCTTACGTCAAGTCGACATTTGAAATGTTTAATGAAAATTTAAGTGGTCAAATTGAAACAGACGTTATTTTGTACTGAATTTGGAAAAAAATCAAAGAAACTAAAAAATTTCAAAAATTTTTTCTTATTATAGGTTTTTTGTGCTTTTAAAACTTAACGATTGATTTGGTGCATTTTTATGACATGATTAATGCAGAAAATGTAGGAACCACCATACCCTTAACTCCTGGAATGACAGAAAAAAAAGTTCCGCCAAGGCATCAGAGCCGAAATATCGGCTCTACTTTGGATATTGTTTACAAGAAGCTCAAGGTAGTTGAATCTACAATTACTTTGACAATAAAAAGCAGAAAAGTTATATTTGTGCATCAATCATTAAAAATTCTAGAATTTAGATTTTTAGCTCTTAAAAATATAGTTGGAAAACCAAGGAGTAGCATATCACGTGATACGTGTTCATCGTAGTTTTCACAAATTTTATTTTTATAAGTACCAACACACAAGTATCTGCTCTACGTCACACTTTAATTGGATTAGATATATATCATCAATCAAAAGTTAATTTTGAAAGAGGAAAATTTTATGAAAAATGGCTAATTTTCTTAGTAAAAGCAGATAAATCCACTTTTTATTATTATTTTTAATTTTATGAAGTAATCAAGTGACATGTCACTGTCATGACAGTGTGGACAATTTTTGATCTATTAAATTAATTTTTATAAGAAATAATTTTTTTCATCGAATCCTTAAATTGCAAATTTTAAAATTTCACTGCCAATAAAAAATATCTGTCCCAAGATACGGATCGGGAGATCGGATCGGGATCCAATCTTTTCAAAAGGCGATTGATCCGATCCCGATTCGATCAAATATTTTCAAAAGGCGACCGATCCGATTCCGATCCAATGGCATCAGAAGTGGACCAATCCGATCCAATTTTTGTACGAGCCGATCAGATCCAAAGCCTCCGATCCGATTTTTTTTTGAAAATTAATTGGATTTGCTAAAAATGTCTTGATTTTCTTGTGAATTTTAAAGTATAATTTGAAACAGTTTTTAACAAAAATATTTCAACGTGCTCCTTGAGGGGTGATAAACGCAAACCTGGAAAAAAATGTGTATACATGTATTTATTATACAGTATTATCAACTGTGTGTTTTCTTTAATAAGGACACTTTTGAAAAATATTATCAAGATCCCATTAAAAACACGTTATAACCTCACATGTACTCAAAAATTATGTTAATTTCCGAAAATTGTGGAAAAGGCAACTAAAAAACAATTTTTTAAACCTTATTAACAATTTAACATGGAATTAGGTTGCTGGATTTTTTTAAAATCAAGGCTGTAAAATTATAATTTACTGTGCTTAATATATGTCAAAAAATTCATGAAAAGCTCTCGTTTTTTAAGAAAACATTGTTAGTTTTCTCGATTTCATAAAATTATTTGATTATTATTACAATATTAAGGCAAATAAGGTATTAGAGTATCACTCTGGCATATTTTTCACAAATTATATATTTTTTCAAAAGATACCATTTTATTCATATCGAATACTAATATCAAAATAAGATATTTTGAAATTTCACTCCCAACAAAAAAATTTTCCTCCAGATATGTCCAGAAGGCTAATTTTTTCTTGCAAATTGTACTAAAAACACTTTCCTAAAAACTGGCTCATCTGATTCCAAATTTGGATCAAAAAGTATTTTTTTCGGAATTAAATTTTTAGAATTTTTCATTAAAATTGAGGTTTATGTATTTTTTCTCAGAAAAATACTTAGAAAAAATCTGAAAAAACTCAAAAATTATGAGAAAAATCTCGAATTTTTTTTTTATGATAAGAGCAGAAATGCATTTTGTGGCCTTCTTGAGGCTATTTGGTGCAGTTATTATGTCCTTAACCTGAATTAAAAACCCCTTAAGCAAAAATTCGACTTTCTATCAACTCGTCTTAAAATTTTAACCTAGAATCCGAAAAAATTTTAGGAAATATTTTTAGATTCACATTTTTGAATTTTAAAATGTATCAGAAGCAGAAGTTTCTGCCTTTCAAAAGACTATTCCTTTTCCTTTCAATTTCTTTCAAAAGACTATGCCTCGGAGAGTTAACAATTTACGGAAATCAACTTTTCATGAAAACCGATAAAATTCCGATCCGATCCAAATTTTTTTGAACCAACCGATCCGATCAAAAAATAATTTGAGGCGACCGATTCGATCCCGATCCAGAAAAAATTTGAGGCGACCGATCCGATTCAGATCCAAAATTTTTTTTAGATGTGCCGACTTCTGCTGTTAAGTGTTTTGTATGCACAAAACAGTTTCCTAAAAACTGGCTCATCTCACATTTGTATTTGATGTCTAGTTTCGAAATAAATTCTCCGGAAGTAAAACTTTGGCGAAAATTCTCAAAAAATTGACACCCTGTAATATTCGAACACAATATCCACAAAAAAAATGAGTAGTTTTTTCGGAATCACCGCAAAAATTTTTATAATGTCGGAAGTAACAATTCTGTGACATTTTTTTTGCCCATTTAAGAAGGTTTTAGGTAGGCTTGAGCCGATATATCGGCTTTATGACTCCAAGGGTCAAGTCTAGCTACTTGGAGAGTGTCACCAAAAAATTACGTATATATTTCAGCGTCAAAAAGCCGAAAATTAAAATAGGAAAGTTTTCTCCCTTTCCGTTAGATCGGCCAGAAATGCATCCCCTTACAACTTGGTGTGAAGTGTTGACGTTTTATACATTGAAACTTCTCCAAAACCCGATTATTCCAGAAGGGCTTTTATAGTTATGCAACTTTGTCGAAACTCGCTTTGAGATTAATAAAGTTCCATGAAGACAGGGTTAAAATACAAATTATTACAAACATTCCTATTTTCAGTTTTTCGGCGAAAAATAATTTTGTCAAAATAAATTACAAGATCAAGTTTATATAGGTTGCAGACCAAAAAATAATTCCATGATAGAAAATAGCGATAGATTTAAAAATTTAGGTGAGTACATAGTAAGGTAAGTACATGTTTGGCGCTGATGCTCATGATGGCCAAAATTTTTCTTGTCCGACCACTCGGTTGCGATGTTTACCTACACAAATTAACCTTGATTAAAAACTTTGATCATGCAACTTATGGTTTTCATGGATCCGACACGACTATGTCAGGTCTTTTGGGGCACTTTTTAATGAAAAAAATTTGAAATGTTTGGATAATTCCATTCACTTCGAAAAGGCTTATATAGGAGACTCATGTCTTTCTAATTTGTCGAAGCATTCCGGTTAATCGCGGTTCATTTATATTGCCGTGCTTAAGTCTAAGTACAAGCAAAAGCGTCTAGCGACAGTTAATAACTCGTCAGACTACGTTTTACATGTTTTTCCTTTCCTCAAGGCTATTTAAAGCTGCCTCTCTTGGTTCGTTTTAACAAATTGATAAAAAATTCAATCACACTTAATGAAACATGTCATGATTTATGGTTAAAACATTTAGAAAAATGTTTTTCAAACGCCAAAGACCCCGTTTGTATTATGTTTATTGGTTGTTTGGCGCCCTGAGGCTTTGCCATATATTTCATTTTTTGCATGAGAGATGCCTTATTGCCTGATTAGTTCACAACATAATAATTAATAAAAAAATGATTTTGATTTTTTGGATTTTCGGGCATATTTTTGCCATAGATATGTACTCGAGTAAGCAGAATGATACGCTGTGTGAGCGAAATTTTACCGAGCAGAGGGGAATGATTCAGTCGACATTGCACCTAGGAAGGAAAGTGGAAGAAACCTTTATTTTGAAAACGTTTAATCCAAAAAAAATCTTGAAAAGTTTATCTTGAAAAAGTACGGATCCGCAACGTCCGAAACAATTTTTTTATCTTGCGATCTTCAGCTTGTTAAAATTTTGTCAAAATCAGTTGTTTGTAGTTGATTCAGACGCAATATATAAATTGTCTGAAAAACGTTTAAAGCTGTTTTGGGTGAAAATATTCGCAAAAATTTTAAATTATCTAAGGGTGAATATCATGGTATTTAAAGATAAAGTCACCACAATCTTGGCGCTTTTTATCGAGAAAAGTTCATTTCACGAACTTTTTTTTCGAAATATGTTTTGCGGAATGATTAGCAATCTATGCAAAAATACTATTGTTATCACGATTAATTTGATGAAATTGAATTTTAAACCGGGGATGAATGTCTAGCGAAAATGTGAATTAGAAAAAAGGGTCAAGTTGTAGTTTTCGTATTTTGCGAACTTGGGAAATTCAGTAGCAGTCCAAACCCTCAGGGTCACCTCCTACAGACAGAAAGCCACTAAAGTAGAAAAGTTTCGTGATGATATCGTAATAAACATGGTTTATCTACAATAGACTGTCACTTATCGAAGTAGAGAAAGATGCTTAGAAAGAGTAGTAAAAAATCAAAGTCTTCCGTTCTAAATTATTTCTGCAAAAAAATTTGAATTTTTGTAAAATTTCTAGGAGTTTTTTTGCAAAATTTTCTCAAAATGCGATATTTAAAAATAACCCAAATACTTACTGGTACAAAATATAATGTGAGCAATTATAAGAATCATCGTTATAAATAAAAGTTTCAAAAATAGACTTTCTATCGGAAATCTTGGTTATAATCTCATAATCACATGATTTACATTAATTTTCGAATTATTTTAACATTTTTGGTGACTTATAAGTTTAAAGTATTTTGTGTTTGGTAATGATTTGTTGGTTCTAAATGTAAATTTTAATTACGTTAATAAGTGAAACCTTCGAGGTTCTAAGGTATTATGGAAATGCCAAGTTCCAGACTAAGCCTTGATCTAAACCGCTAGACAAAATTGTTTGTTTACTTTCACACTCCTTGAGGCATAAATGAAACAAGTTGACCTGTTAAATTTCATTATTTTTCAGCTTAACGTTTTGATATCAACCAGACATAAAAACGTTTTAGATTGGAGTTTTTCGAAACCCTTATTTTTAATTTTGGCTCAAAATTTCTAGAATGCCTTAAACCGGAAATTTTATTTATTTGTCTCTTTTAAATTATGTCTTTTCTCTTGTTTTAAATTTCAATTACTTTTCAAATAAGAAAAAAAAAGAGTTTAACCCTTGGAAGCTCCGAACCGATTAATCGGCTTTGAAAATTTTAAACTCTCTCAAAATAAGAGGAAAAAAGCTGTTAACAAATAAAGAGCCAAACCCAACATAGAGTTTTTGCCAAGGAATTCAAAAAATGAACTTAAACATTTTTTCGATGATTGGTTCAAATTTTTTTTAGCCTTACTTTTTTCCTCAATTTCGCCGAAAAAAGTTTACATCGCTGATCCTTTAAACCTGTTGAACTTTCAAAATTTTCTGAGGATATCAGTTTTTAGGAAAGTGGTTCTGGAATCTTTTACTGAAAACATAATCACTTTACTGTTATCTGAACTCTTTTTATTTTTTTGTGAGTGATATCTCGAAAAACTGAAAATAATATAAAATTCTAGACTTTAACAAAAAAACTTTTTTAAAAGAAAATTATATCNGGCATAAATGAAACAAGTTGACCTGTTAAATTTCATTATTTTTCAGCTTAACGTTTTGATATCAACCACAGACATAAAAACGTTTTAAATTGGAGTTTTTCGAAACCCTTATTTTTAATTTTGGCACAAAATTTCTAGAATGCCTTAAACCGGAAATTGTATTTATTTGTCTCTTTTAAATTATGTCATTTCTCTTGTTTTAAATTTCATTTACTTTTCAAATAAGAAAAAAAGAGATTAACTCAAATAATGTAGAAGAAATTCTAATGAACTTGCGGGAAAACCTAGAATTTCAAGGTTAATTTTGAAAATTTTCAATTCGATTGACTTTCAAGATAATAATACTTTATTGTAAAGAATGTCAAAAAATCAAGAATTTTAAACATCTGGCTGATTATTATCCATAAATTATAGGCTATAAAAAACGATTAATTCAGTCCAAATTTTCGGAATTGTCAGTTTCGGATTTCAAAATTTTTATCATTTTACAACAAAATAAATTTTGTAACAAAATTTAAATTAATTTTTCTCGAATTTGATAGGTAAAAATTTCGATTCACAATTAAAGCATTTTTATGGGAAATTAAATATTTAATTTTTTGGTACTTTCGTCAAACATCCGAGCCTTAAATTAATTTTTTAAGGGTTTCAATCAATTTGCAAGGACATTTTTAGAAAAGTTCATTCCAGATTAAAGTCCTTACAAAAAAGAACAAAAATGTCGATGGAGTATAAAACCGTTTCTGAGAGAAAGAGCGGTAACAGTTGTTGGTGTGCAATTTATGTCGATTAATTTAGATTATCAAGACAAACAAGATTTGTGATCTCTAAAATTTTAGATAGGTAGCCAATTGATCATTATTACAAATTATTTTGAGGGGACGAAATAAGTCAAAAAATGAATTTCGATAGCCGATTTTGCACTATTTTTGGTTAGCAGTGATAAATGGCTAATTTATTAATAACTTGGTAATAAACCGGTGGTCACTTGCACGTATTTTACGACGTTTATAAGGACTATCGTTTGCTATAAAAAGAAGTTGAAATCAACAATACGGGTCGTATTTTAAATAATTTTTGTTTCTTTGCATTTAAACCGGTTGATTTCTGTGATCAAATTTATAAATAATTCGTTTCAACATTATTTGTTAATTGCACACGTTTTCATCAGATACCGAGTAACAATCTGATGAAAACGTGTGCAATCTGATTGTTTGACTTTTTGAACTATGCGTAGCTGCATGTCCACCATTACAATTGACAAATAAAGATACGAAAAAAATAAATTAGAACAAAATTTTTGTTTGGTCGTTACGAGATCAAAATATAGCAATTTTTCGTAATGTTTTTTTTATTTTTATTGCCTAAAGCGCTTATGATGCTAAAGACTAAAAAACCCACTATTTTCATCAAAAACCGATTTTTCGAAATTAATTATCATTTTTTCGAAAAATATTGATTTTTGAAAAAAACTATTCATGCAAAAATACGCGCCATAAAAGGGCACACAAACCAGTAAATGTGAAAATTCAACCCTAAATTGTCGATTTTGCCCAAAATGCATTGGTGGACATGCAGCATGTCACATGCTGCATATGCATTTTGCATACATTACGAATCGTGGGGAGCGTTCCGAGGAAGTTCATTTTTGTTGTATCAAATAACTTGAACCTACGCCGCCCTCTGAAAGGCTCCCCACAATAAGTATTATACTAGTAGGAGAAAAAAATTCGACCAAAAATGTTTACTCCAAAATTTGAAATGAGATTTTTTGACATCACTAGCAAAGATAATTGTCCATGGGATTCAATCTCACTATTTCAAGTCGGAGCCAACGGAAATATTTCAAATTTAAAAAGAGTCTGCTCTAATATTTCTGAAATTTACTTTTTCGAACAAGATGATGATGGCTATTTGGAAATTGGATTCGTTTTCTATACCGATAACGTTGTAGAAGGAACCGGGTTGAATACGCTCACAATACCAGCTACTATATAAAAGCCGTATTAACGCCTAAAATTATGTCATTGAAATTTTGATGAATTAGTATGAACAACTTTCACTTCGTCGTGGTCCCAAGGTTATTCGATGGCCAATTTTGGCGCTAGAGAGCATTCTAAGTGCATAAATGTAAGATTTGTAGACAGAATATTTTCGGTTTATCACAAGCAAGTAAACTTGGAACGGTTTACAGAAAGTTTATAGAATTTGTTTTAGATTCGTTTTCAATGAATAGAGATAAATTTAGAAAATAGGAGAAACAATGTAATTGATTTTTCGATTAAGCAAAAACAGAGTTAATGTTGCAAACCCTGACCTTTATGCAGAAATAGTCCAAAATCTCTTGTTAAGGGAGTTCTATAGCCTATAGACTATAGGTCAGCCAGACTTTTTTCGGGGCTCATAACTTTTTATTGCCACAAAACAGTATCATAAAAATCTCTGGAATAATAGTTCATAATCTCGTGAACTAATTTTGCTGTGAATTTTAAAGATCGCATGGTGAACCAACCGGTAAATGAGGTTCACCGGGAGCAATAAAAATGTTTTTAAAGTCCATTTTTTTTCGTCCTATTTTAGAAAATATTCAAACTCACACATAAGTTGTGAAATAGCATATAAAAAAAAATATGACTGCAGTGGATTTTTGATTTTGATCCTAAAAATGTCTCGAATATACCGAAAAGGCTCATTTTTCGTCATTTTTGCCACGGAATGTCGAATTGTTTTTTACATGTGATATACAAAACTATTTTAACATTTATGACAGATTATTGTGACAATGTAGAAGAAAATGAAGCACGCCGCCGATTTTAATTGTCTTTGTTTTGCTCCCGAGGAGGCACGATTTGAAAATAATTTTTTTATCTCAATGTTATCCTATCGCGTTTGAGATAGCACCAAACGAATCGGAAGCATTTTTTTTCTGTAATTGATATTATAAACTATCTTCGAAATGTGAATCGTTCGAGCGCTAGAGATGAAAACAATTTTTTGACACTTTTTTTGTATAATTTTAGTTATTTTTGAAAAAATTTTGTGTTATTTATAACTTAACAAGTCTCGTCGAGATCAAAAATGATAAAATCAGGTGAATACCATTTTTGGTTAAAAAGATATTGACTGCCTATAGAACCCCCTTCAACCACGATCAATCGTTTTTATCTGGTCGATTCAGCATGTAACATGCTGCATGTTACAACAATGAATAAAATATGGTTTATATTTGTGTCCTTTTCATTTTTGATTTTCCGGTCAAAATTTCAGACTCATGATTTTTTTTGGTTTATTGGAAGTCATTTAACTATTCGACCCTCTAAAAGGCACCGGGTTTCAGTTTCTTTGGGATACGAATTATGAGCCTGTTAAAAAGTGCTGGAATGGCAACACTGTTTATTATGACGGGAAACAAAATACAACTAAGACTGGACTGAAATGTCAAAACTGGACGAGCGACACTCCACATACTCCAAGACTTGTGCCGCAAATAGGTATGGTCGGAAATGCTTCTTATTGTGTCATTTTTTACTTGAAAATGGAAACCGTTTCGAGAAACACTTTTTAATGATTTTTAATCTTGGTGTTCATTTTAAACTAACTTCAAAACCTAAAAAAATAATCTTAGTTTGAAATTTCGAGGAAAAGTTTTTTCAACTTAATTAATTAATTGAAAATTTAATTTTCATATTTTAAAACTTATTTATTAAATGACATGGAAATTAAAAAAGCACACACACATTGATTTTAAAATTTCCGATCTCGGAAAAGGTGATCCGAACCACAATTACTGCAGAAATCCGGATTTTGATATAATGGAAGGGTTAGAATGTTTAAAATTTAGATCCAAATATTGAATTGGTGATTTTTTTTCTTCTTTTTAAAATAATTTTTATAGCGATTTGGTATTTTCTTTTGTTGGTTGATTTTCTTTGGATCATGAAATGCGTCATGACTCATAACGTTTTCGAAAACAGTTTATTTACCTACTACGCACATTTTGATTTCAATTTGAACAAAATATGGTTACTCATGCGTAGGTTGACATTTTTTGGTTTCTGTTAAACTTTAAGTTTACAAATAAATACTTAAACTCCACAGACAGGGTTGTAAAAGAGATGATCCTTAACACAATTTTTCATTCCCATGATGGGAATCCCATCTCCAACTAAATTTTCCATCCCATCTCATCCCTATCCCATCCCTAGGGATGTTCCCATCCCCATTCATCCCTATCCCTTTTATAACGGTGCTTCACAGATTAGTGACGCACTTCATGAACCGAAAAATATCTTCCAACAGGAGAAAAAATATTTTTTTTGGGGTCGGGCATTATTTTGAATGCCATTTCACTTTTTTTTTCGGATTTTGAAAATAATCTGAAATAATCGCGAAGATTTGAACATATAAATGTGTGCTCACATAAACATTATTGTTTTTTTTGTTTTTTTATTTAATTTAAATTTTGTCAATAATTTTAAATTCTTATCCGTATCAGGGTCCCTGGTGTTACACTACTGATCCCCTTACGCGATGGGCTCGATGTGATATTCAAATTTGTGATGACGATGCAGAATTCATTTATCTCACGTATGATACGCGGCGGGGGATTTCAGCAGTATCAAAAATGAAAGCGAATCCAGAATTGCAATTATCAACTCACGATGCTGAGTCAGGACTAGGTTAAATTGGTTTTTGGAGTGAAACGAGGCCGTGAAACAACTGCTAAAAGTTGCAATAATTTCACTCATTAAGCCCGAATTGCACGGAAAACGATAAAGCACATATATTTTTTTCGAAAGAATACGAATTTTCACTAGATAGTTGCTTTTCAGAAGCGAGATCGGAATGAGATGCTCATTGCTTGGCTGAGCTTAACTATGATTTGCTTAAAGGGTACTCGACGTGTTTAACTGATTTTAAACGTCTTTAAATGATTAAATAAGTCGGTATTACTACTGCGGAGTTTTTTCGATTTTGCAGTCTCTTCTGAAAAGATCTCAAATTAAATTATTCATATTGAAAGTTTTGAATGACGTCACTGGCCAGTAGAGCCTCTAGAAAAACCCCAAAGTCGGAAATAAAATAATTGCAACTTCTGTCTGAATATATATTTTCCTTATTTTTTAACAATATGCTTTATACAATTTTCTGAATCTTTCCAAGAGCCGTTTTTAAATTTTTGCGTAATTGGCACAAAATTGCAAAATCCTACGTTTTTGAGTGACATTTTGATGAATTAGTATGACGAAAAGATGCAAATCATCATCACTTTGACCACAGGTGGCAGTAAAACGAATGATAAGTTTTCTTATTAAGACTACTGCGTCACCTGTGTCCATAATAAACTTTAAGTTAATAATACCGTTTCCGGAAAAATGATAATTGCGCATCTTTTTGTTGCAGTAAATCATAGAAATTTCACTTTAAAAAGTCGACCTTCCAGTTCGGATTCAGGGTCGATATCGATTTAATCTAGAAGACTGGTTATCAGATTGAGATTTTTTTCTTTAATAAAATCGAAGCAGCCCACATGTTAATTGCGCACAAAGCAAGAGAATTTTTTGATTGACGGGCATCAGAATTCACACATTTACAGATAAATAAGTTAAAATAAGAATAAAATTTATCTTCGAGAAACAAAAAGTAGTAAAAAATTAAAAAAAAAAATGGCTTTCTAAGTAAACAAATAAAAAGCTACGGACATTTATATTTAAACCTACTGAGGTGTTTTCGGACTTGATAGTATAATCGAACGAACTTCTGAAGACAAAATAGGATCAATAAGTGTCGATTCTAGCACAAATTCACTCGTTTGGTCGATGAAAGATAAAATGATTATTCATTCGATGAAAACGGATCAAATTATGAAGTTAAAATCCCAAGAAAACTCACTGAGAGATGATGTTAAAACTTTTCCGTTGAATGGTTTGCCAACAAATTATACAATTGATAAAATTAAAAATGATCCAGTTACTGGAAATATTTACGTGATTATGGTAAGTTCGCTAATTTAAGGGACTGGTGGATTCGAAATTGACATATTCCCGATAAAAAATTAGCCAAACACGGATGTTAAGATATTATTTGGATTAGCAAATTTGTAGAACTAGCCCTCAAAGTAGGAAAAAAAATGTCAAAAATATTTTTTATGAGAAAATTTTCGAAACGGAAAAGCTTTTTCCTCCTGGAATTTCAATTTGAGATCAACCGAAATTTTTTCAAAACCTGTATTATTTGTAGCCAAAACTTCTGCGAAGCGTTTTAGTGATCAATTTCAAATGTTTATAGAATATACACAAAAAACCCGTTTGTGTACATTATTATTGAAAAAATCTATCTCTTAGATGACATTTGCAACTTTGCTAAATATTTGGTAACGTGAAAACATTTCCAGAAAATGATTTTTGAATTTTTTCAAAAATAAGCTTAGGAGAAAGTCCAGAAAACACTGATGAGAAGGTTGGCTAACGTCATAAAGGACTGATTTGATGGAATTTTATGAAATTATAAATGTATGAACCACCACCCCGTTAAATCAAAATTTATGAAAAAAGTTCATAAAGACATTTTGGACACAATTTATTATCAACTAAAACACTTGATGCAGGGGGTGGGCAATGTTTTGATTTCTGATGGACAACAAGGACATTTCGGATTCATTGATGATTAAGACGCGCCATGAGGACATTTTGGACACACTGATATGTGAGTCAGACGACAAAAATATTTTGAACGTATCGGTGAATTTTGAATTCGATTAAAGCTTTTTGATGAAAATGTTCTCTGATAATTTTGTTATGAGCTTCGATTGTGAGCTATCAGCAACAAAATATTTTTAACTATGTGTTACTTTTTAAAGTTATTTTATCAATGGTTTTTAAACAAATGTCCGTGTGGCATGCTACAAAAATCAATGCGTCCAAAATGTCTTTTTGGCCTGTTTCAAGCATCATTGCGTCTCAAATGTCTTTGAGCCTTGTCTAAAATCTGAATAACGCACTTTCATGATTTTATTTTTTGGTGATTATCGGAAAAATTATTTCTTCATAATCAATAATGTTCCGGACCGAGGTTATAATGAAAAACATTACATAATAAGGTCAAATTGTTGCATGAAACTGAATCTTATGCAATAGTTTCCTACAGCATGTCCCACAAATTCAGTATTGTTTGTAGAAAAATTCAACGCAAACTATTGCTGGTCTTCTAAATCCCATAAACGATAAATTGGTTATATTGAGAGAATTTAATTCAACGATGAAAATGGCTTTTGATATCGATGTGTTAAACCGTCGGCTATACCATGGATTTGATAATTTAATCAGAAGTGATATGAAAATGTCAATAGAATCGCAAATACCCCTGCTTTCAGAAGACGTAAGATAAGGACATACAAATTATTCTTAATAAATTTATTATAATATATTAAAAAGTTTTGATAATATATCAATTACGGGATTTCCTGGTCACTTTTCACTAGATTTTAGGCCAAAATTTAGAAATAATTAGGCTTTCGAAAACAACTGATCCGATTACATTCTTAGATAGCTCAAACTGAGCACAACTATCTAGTTAATAAAAAAAATTAAAAATTGGTTTAACGAACCAATTTATTTTAACAATTTTTCGAAGATTTCTAAAATTTCTTAAATTGTTTATAATAAGTTTTCCTTAAAAAAATAGAAACAATGATAGGATGTTAACCATTTTTATATTTTATTATTCACAAGATATTTGTGCTTAGTTTGAGCTTTCTAAGAATGTAATCGGATGAGTTGTTTTCTTAATTATTAAAAAAAAATTTGTCAAAAATTTAGTGAAAAGTGACCAGGAAGCCCCGTAATCAATATATTCGTGCCAGTATCAACAAAGTTTTTTCGAAATAAAATTTTGTATGCCTTATTAGACAAAATATTAATATGACATCAATTTCTGATATTTTTATCGACTCGGACGAAAATCGAATGTACTGGATCATGAATGGAAACGAAATAAGAAGTTCGGACTTGAAAGGACGAAATATTATTTTACAGGTTAGTTTCAAGAAAACTTTTTATCAAATTGAGAATGACCCATAATATCGAAAATCCTGCCTATGCGCCGAAATTTATCACTACGTCACAAGAATAAAAAGTAATCAATGAAATCACTGAATTCTCAAGAAGTGACCAAAAAAACCACTGGATTTCTCTTTTTGTGACGTAGTGATAAAATTCGACGCATAGGCAGGATTTTCGATATAGTTTCTGACTTTTTTTTCTAATTTTTTAATTTAAATTAATCAAATATTTAATTCTATAAGAAACTCGTTTGACCGGGTTTGTCAGCTCCTAAAAATTTTAATTTAGAAAAAATTAGAAGATTCGAAATTGGAATCTGTTTCTTCATACCAATCTTTTATATTCGCTTCTGATGCCAAATTATATCAAAATGCAAAAACAACATTCACCGAATACAGAATCCATTACATATCAAAAAGATTGCCTTTGAACAGCGTAAATACAGACATTCATACAGAATATATTGACCAAGGATCGGTTTGCTCGACGACATTTATTTCTCAATTTTTCATCGAATTTGTACACCAAATTTTTAGTTATTTTGGAAATTTTTAAAAATGATATAAATTACAAAAAAATCAAAATTTTCATTATGTTTACATTTCACGACCTCTTAATATCCCTTAATAACAGTTTAGTTAGAAACCGCTGTTTGGAGATTTTATAAGGCTTAAATATCCCTTTATTACACTTTAGTTAGAATGCGTAGCCAGATAGAAGAATCGATAGAAGAATTTGCTAGAAAAATCGACGTACTAGTAGCTACGCATGTCAATCAAAGTGTCATAAAGGGATATACTAGAAAAATTTCCCAACAGCGCTTTCTAACCAAAGTGCAATTAAGGGATATGTTATATTATGAAACCGTGATACAGGAAAAGAGCAGGTACATCAAACATATTTGATGCAAGGAATGCCCTTGACCACTGCAATTTTGAACAAAAGTGAACTACCACAAAATCAATGTGAAAAATGCGAGTCAGTCTGCATTTCTGATATCGATGATTGCGAAGAATTATAAAAAAATGAGAAAATATTATATCACTGTAAAAATATCACAAATCAGTTCATGCTACTTTAGGTTCTACTGCTGCCACAATCTACCGTTTTATTTCAATTAAACATTAGTATCTAATAGCCTGAAATAAATAATGTCCAATTTGGAAACAGACTACATAATTCGATTGTTCGAACTTTCAAAAAAAAGTAACACACAGTGTATTTGAGTAAATAGTTTTGCGGGTGAGACATCCGAAAACTAAATCACTGGAAATATGGGGGATGTTCGGATTTTTGCTGAATTAAAAGAAATGTCGAAATTGTTCG
>SCLH01002290.1:104086-131172 GCA_004367855.1 Oikopleura vanhoeffeni
CCTAAAAAGCTGTTTTTCTCTATTTTTCATGAAAAAAAAACTTTCATATTAAAGAAATTTGTTCATGTGGATAAAGATTCTCCCACTAATTAGTGCATTACACCCGAAAATAACTAAGGTTCATAAATATTGCCTTTAAAAAAATCCCACATCGGGTCAAGTTGGAAATGGAGTTGTAATGAAAAGTGGTTTTTGATATTTTTACAGATACTTAAATGTGTAAAAAATTTCAAAATATAAACGTTTGCAAGTATGAACACTTTCATTTCAGATAAAAAATAAAATAAAAAAATTTCATATTTTTTTTGTTTCAAAAATCACTCCGAAAAAATGTACCAATCTGCCACATCGCTGCAACCCCCTTAAGAGCGTGGGACCTTGAAAATAAAGAGCTTATTGTTATTTTATGGACTATAGCATCATCAACGATGGCGCCGGAAATTATTCAGTTGTCGGTAAACACATTATTTACTTTGGTTTATTCCTAGTATCCATCCAATGAAATTATTAAAAATTATCGGGACCACATTTATCGGGGGCACATTATTGGGAGCACATTTATCGGGAGCACATAATTGGGAGCACAAATTAAAATACCTGTCTTCTGTCCAAAATCTTTTTGCTCAAAACATTTGATCAATAAAAGTTTCAATTAAAAAAAAAAACGCTTTGAAGTTATAAATGTTTTCATAAAAAACACAATTAACTTGTAGACTAGCCTAGTGAGTTTGTACCCAGGGTCACTTAACGCCGACAAGTTGGCTTGCTCCAAATCTAGCCAGATTTCTGAGGTTTTTTCTCCAACATATTATTTTTATAAACTGAACAAGAAAATTTAAATGTATTTAACGGGTATTAAAAACAAAGTAGGTCGTGCAAACGACCTCCAGTAACACAAAAAAAAACTGTGAAATTCTGCTCTCATTTTTAGTATTTTTGTCCGTCAAAGCCCAAAAATGGCCTCAAGTTCACCGGCTTAAATGACATTTTTGATCAAATTCCTATTTACACCAAATTTGTCATCACGAGCAGATTCTAGAACTGTTTCTGTAATTTAAATATCTTGCTTAATTTTCAAGTTCTGGTGTTTTTGATATTTTTCGATTGTGTGAAATTATATTCAATTTAATGATTCAGTCAATTGATTAGCACTAATTAAATAGATATTGTCTGTTTGTAGATAAGTACTTTTTCTCTACTTACCACTCCTGCTGTTTTTGATGTAAACATTCCGAAGTTAAAAAGTTTGTTCTTAACCAAGCAATTTTTATACTCCACAGCGCTCACAGGAGGCTCGATCGAATATATGGGGAACAACGTCTGACCAAAAAGTTTTCGCAAAAACACTCAACTTAATCCTCTCCGCGTTTTCAAGCGCGCGGCATCTCTCTTTTCTATTATAGTCTTTTCTACCGGAATTTTAAGATATCCAGTATTGAAGTAGTATTTTAATTTCGGAACAGGTTAAAATCTTTCTTGGGTGTGTATAATTTATTTGTGCTATTTCAGTGTTACGGCGAGTGGCGGCCACGTGCTTACATTCCCGTCCTCCTGCCATCTCACTACGCCGTACAACTGAATAAGCACAATAATTATACCACACCCAAGAAAGATTTTACCTGTTCCGAAATTTAACATATCACTTTCGTACAGGATAACTATTACAGAGTTCTCTGTTTGTTTTTTACCACTTTTTTGGCCAACATTTTTAAATTATTTGGCTCTTGAAAACGACGCATCCGATTAAGTTTTTCGATAGCTCAAACTGACCACAAATATCTCGTGAGTGAAACAATAATAATAAATTGGTCAGAATGGGACTATTGTTTGGATTCTTTCTGTGATTGCTGAAATTTTTTTATTATAAGTTTTATTGAAAAAATAAAATAATGCCCTGATTCAAATCAATTTTTTTCAATATTTGTGTTCACTATGAGCTATCTGAAAATTCAATCGAATGAGTCGTTTTCAAAAACCGAATTATATACATGTAGAAATTTTTGCTGAAACAGTGGCGAAAAACGACCAGAGGACCCCATAATTGATATGCATTTTGATATTTATTTATAATATTAACTAGTCATAATATATTTTAAATGATTGTCGTTGGCTCTATCCAGTAACAATTGAATGTTTTATCAAAATTCTTTAGTAATATCATCTTATGTTGTTTGACTCATTTTATATTTACAACTAATTATCTTAGAACAGTTAAATTAAACAGAAAAGTAATTTACAGTATGTTTCATAATTTGAAGATATCTTATGAGAGCAGAAGATTGCTATCATCTCTTTGTGTTACAATGGGTTGCGGCTGCGGCGATTTGTGTTTTGTAGAAATATCAACAATTGTTGACGTCGTTAGGACTGCAGTGATTGCACCAGTTTTTGCGGCACCCATTGTAGAGTTTCCACGAGAACGAGCTCGACGAATTTTCTCAGTTCGTCGAGTACGACAGCGCTTGTGGAATCGAAGTCTAAAAAATTTATTTAATAACGCTAAAAGATGTTGTGAGTTCTATCACACCCTTTGAGTATCTGAAGGCAAAATAAATTTCGGGGACCACAACGGCGCGGAAATGACATCGTCTCAGACTTACAATTCAAATGCGTCATAAAGTTTGCAATTTTATTCCCAAAAATATTGTTGAAAATTTCATAGGATTAGCTGTTCGACAAATTTTTTTTCCTGCTTGGTTTTAGGATTTTCGTCAAAATTTCTAAAACAATTAATTGTGTGAAAACGATAAATAATATTGAAATTCTGAGGAAATCAGTTTTTGGAAAAGTATTTGACAATTTTTTGATATAAGTTTATTTTCTCTGCGGTCTCTATACGAAGAATAATTTCTTCACAGTTGATTTTTATGAAACTCAAAATAATAAAAAAAACATATTTTTCAAAAAAATTATTTTCCGAAAGAATTGAACGGCAATAAAACCCAAATTAAGCCGACAAATAAAAATCGATCAAGTGTAGAACATAAGGTGATACTTATTTTGAGTTATCAGCTGATTAGCAATATTTTTCACATTTTGCTGCATATATTTTGACTCGCGGCGATTTGAATAATTGTTTTGTTAGCGATCGCGATAGTATATTTCAAATCTGAGACGAGCTATGGATAGCTAGAGTGTCACTTGTTAATTTGTTATTTATATGTCATTGTAAAAATGTATGGTTTTCCAAGAAATAAAAGTTGAGAGAACGTCTTTTTTCTCTGGCAGTTATCGAATTTACAGACTTCGAAATTAATAAATGTAATGTGTTATTTACTTAATTCTATCGTTGATCTCAATCAGTGAAAAATAAGTAAATTGATATCTTTTCCAGTTTTCCCGTGATAAGCGCTCAAAGTAGTGCCTTCAGATAGGCTTTTAGGTGTGAGGCGAAGTTCTCGTTTCTGGGTGTGAGGAGGTTAAGTGTTTTCATGCTTATTTTAGTGACATCACAGGTTAAAGTCTTTAAATTCACGGTGCAGGATGTGGTGTAATTTTTTCACGTATTTGTGTTTGAGAAAGACAACGAGTCCGTGGAAGTTTAAAATAAAGCATTTCAATATCTATACAGTATAGTCTATACTGTATAGACGATACTGTATAGTCTACTGTATAGACTATACTTAGCGTGTCAAGCATTCGATTTTTGCCCAAAACGGACCAATGAGGGTGATTTTTAACATTAAATAATCTGCGGCGACTTTTATAGCGCGTTTAGTGGTAGAAATATTATTTCTCAAAAATCAATATATTTTTTGTGAACTCAATACTTACTCAACAAAATACGCATTTTAATCAAAAAAGAGCGTGTTTAGACTGGGAAACCGTCTAGTGTAGACTTATTTTATTTTCTAACGGAAGATCTATGATTTCATGATTCCCAAAAAATTGTATCTGGAAAGACCCGTGAAAAAAATAAAGCTCGATGAAAATATTTTTTTGAAGTTTCAGATTTTCAAATTTTTTTGAAGTATTTTCGAAATTTGGAAATTTTTTTCGTTTTTGTTTTCATTTTTCATATATTATTCAGACCAAGAAGTTTCAGAACAATCAACCCATTATTTCTATAAGTCAATATTAATGGTGAACACGCTAACAATACTGTTACTGACGTTTTGCCAAACTATTGGAGTCTGGTGATTGCTGCTAACTATTTTAACTTGTAAACTATTATAACTTGCCGATTTGACGAAATCATCGAAATTTGATGATTGCTCAGACAATATTGGGGAATTCCATAAAAGAACTGATTAAAGCACTCTTTTTCATGATTGTCATTTTATTTCTATAATGTTGTCAGAGCAATCATCAAGTTGCAATGATTTCGTCAAATCGGAGAGTTACTATAGTTTACAAGCTTAAATCATTGGAAACAATCACCAGCTTTTATCACCAGATAATCTGATAGATGCTTATTATAAAAGTGGATGTCTGGTTGAATCGTGGCCTCTTTGGCAAGAAGTACAGTATGTCTTTTTTAGCGGGAAAATTAAAGGAAGGGCGGGGAGAATTCTCCTCAATTTATAGAAGATTCTTTCCAACTATCCCTCAATTTTCCCGCGAAAAAAAAGATATACTGTTAATTTGATTCAGTGGTTTTTTCACCGCAAAGCTACAGTCAGTCTTATTGATGAACCTATCAATGATTATCATTACACTTTTATATGACTATGACGTCACAAGAAGTGACAGAGATCAATGAAATCGCAGTATTCTTGAGATAAGTCAAGAATCGTTTGATGTGATTGGACACTGTCGTTTTTTGTGACCTCAAAGTGAATTTGATATGACCAAGACAACCCCATAAGCAAAAACTTTAAACGCGATTTGGACGTATTTTTTTTGGGAGATATCTTATTTTTCGATTCCAGGATTCTGTTTTCCGGAGAAAGTTTATCCTTCTAATCGACGCTCACATGCTGACAAAAAACTGGCATTAAGAAGTAAGTTTTGACGGTTGTTCACAAAAGTTAAAACGCATTATCGTGTTACTTTCAAAGCTTTTTCGGGTATTGTCAATGTTCATTATATACTAATTTTCTCACTTAAACCCTGAAAATGTGTTAATGAGTATTTCGGGATACAAAACGTTTCAAAATATGAAATTTTGAAAGTCAAAAATAGATAATTTGTTTATAGGCTAATTTTAATAGACAATTTTTCTGGTGCATTATTCATCTGATCTTAATAATTTTCATTCTGGAAAAACAAATCATATCAATAACGGGGTACTCTGGTCGTTTTTGCCATTTTTTCAGCGAAAATTTATATATAATTCGGCTTTTGAAAACGACTTATGCGAGTGAGTTCTTAAATAGCTCAAACTGAGCCAAAATATTCGAAAATAAAGTGAAAAAATGGTGTTAATCAGGGCATTATTTCTTATTTTCTTAATCAAAACCGATAATCAAAAAATTTCAGTAATCACAGATAAATAAACAAAAAATGGTATCATTCTGACCAATTTATTATATTTGTATTTTCACGAGATTTTTGGGCTCAGTTTGAGCTATCGAAAAACTTAATCGCACCTGCTACAGTTGATATCCTCGACTAAATTTAAGCAAAAGTTTATTTTTATGGTATTGCTTTAAAAGCAACAAACTCAGTTCGGGAGTCAACTTTAATAGAAGTATAACTTATACTGTATAAGCAACCATGTGTCAATCAAATACGCACACGGCGCTAGATAGTGATATATTGGTATTCTTTTAAGCCCCTCGTGTCGTAAATTGAACCATGGTCACCCTGAAAAATAAGACAACCTGTCTAAACTCAATAATAATTTAACAAAGTGAAAGTTTTCTGTTGTATTTATAACATTTTTTGTCAACTACTGTAGTCTTTTCTATAGAATAATTAAGTGATAATACATAACAGGTTAATTTAAGGTCAAGTACGGGCGATTAAGGCCGGCGATTTTCACCCTGTATTAATCTTTTTGTTAATGTTATAGGTGAGATGTTTGAAGTGGACCATTCAAGTTAACTTTGTAATGTAAACAATAAAACTATTGCTGAACCGTAAAATTTGCCTTCTCAGACAATTTTCTGGTGACTTTCTGAATTAAATTAAACAAAAAGACTGGATAACATCGGTAATCCTTATCCACCAAAAGCCGTCGGTCGCGACCGGTCGCCTTTATTTTGTTAAACGGATTACGATGATAGTCGAAAAATAATCTGCCTGATCCACCATAGATTTAAAATACAATTTCAAAAGATGATTCGGAATTATAAAAACCTGATCAAACAAGTGGCCTTCTGAAGCTCAAGTTTATGTCCGAATTTTGAAATTAAATTCTTAGTTGACTGAAAGTTAATGGTAATATGGAAATTAACAGTCAAATAAAAACCGCTGGAAATTTCTTATGTGTTGTTAACCTTAAATTCAAAATAACTTGTTTTTTTTTAAAACAATACTTTGATAACGCAGGAACGGCAAAAATCGACCAGCTCACATCTTATTTATTTTTGGTGCAATTTTAGTTTCTGTGTTGACACCGAAAAAATTTTAGAGAAAAATTATGTTCCGTTTTCGATAAATTAGCCTGTCTGAAAACAAGATTTTCTAAACAATTGTGTACACAAATTAGACTTACCCAACAAACGCCGTGATGATGACTGTGACTGTGAGACATATCAAAATGATAACGAGTTCTGTAATTTCGGATGTTTTCGGTTGAATTTTGCAAATTTCCATTTCATCAAAACTCCATTCGAGGAAGTTCAAACTTAATAAAATAATAATAAATTAAAAAAATGAAATTGTTTCGGAAAAATGTATAAAGTTTTGTTATTTAAATTTGAGCAATTTTACGATATTCAGATAAAATTAAAACTCGAAGGCTTCTCAAAAAATATAAGCAATTCTCACAAAATCAACGCTGAGAGTTACTTGTCAAGACAAATTGTTTTAGACTATGATAGCAAAACAGGAAAACTGGAAACTTCACAAAAGTTTCTTTTGGGCATTTCAAACCTCATTTTTTATAATTAATAATAATTGAAACATTAATTTTTTGGTTTGACGAATATATTTTATCAATTCAAAAATTTGAAATTCCCAGACATGAGTTCAGAGTTATTTAAAATTTGGCAAATAAGAATTTTCTAGAATGTTTGTTCTAAAGAGAAATCCTGGCGTGTGCAAATTGGGTGATGGGTTATTATAAAAAAATAGTAATTTCCGCTTTCAAATTATTTTATATATAATATTTATATTCGCTCATTTCAGATCTCCAGAAATGATAGTTAGACTTCATCGTTATTAGTTAACTGAGCTTAATAAGCATGCCTTAACCCTCAGACTCATTTGAGTATTTATTTTCCCCTGAAACATAAGCGCCACAATTATGGCTTGACTTTGAACTCATAATATGAGAAAAATACAAGTGTAAGCAACTCAATTATTGTCAAGTCATTGAGATTAAAGATAGACCTTAATTTCAATATATTTATCTTGAAATAATTAAATGTTCAGTACTTCAGTTCCGCTTTAGAAAATTTAATTATTTTCAAATGCTGGAGTTTATCAAAATAAATGATTTCTAAAAAATGTTATCTCGAAAAAAAAAGTCATTTAGAAACCTCAGAACAAAAAAAACATAACTGTGAGAGATAAGGAATCGAATTTCCTAAAAAGTGACTTCCGCAGAAATATCATCCAATTTACGGTCTCTAATTATAAGGTGTTTTAAGATTTTCTGCGAAAAAATCAAGTAAAAAAGTACAATGATATATTTATCGAATAATTCATGAAAAAATTTTTCATTTTTATGTTTCGAAAATAACTTGCAAACTCTATGGGCGATTTGAGCTTGAACTTCTTTTCCGATAATTTTTGTCATTTTCGGTCTTTTCAAAAAAATGAAAGCCACTTTAATGACTCTATGCCTCAGAGGGTTAATGATTTTTACATAAAAGTTTAATATTTAACAATTTACCTTTCTTCAATTTGATTTTGACTTTCTGAATCTAATGATTCGTTAATTCTATTTTCGTAGCTTTCTGGAACAAGGTCACAAATATAACATCCTTCCTCTAAATGTTTTTCTAATGATTCTGTTTGACATGATGTGGAAGGACTAAGCATAGCACCGCTTCCTTGAAAATGTGACGAGCAACAATGACGGACTTTTAATAATTTAGTACATGCCATAAATACTTTTTTGTTGGAGGTGTTACCGGATAAATAAACGATGTTATTGCACTTAAAACAAAAGTTACTGTATTTGTTGGATGTTAAAAACAGGGGATATATTTAAAGAAAAAATATACAGAGGATTTATTTTTTTGCAAGTTTTCCCCGAAATATTTCCGAAATTTTGGGCACTTTCGGTGATATGTTAATGGTAATTAATTTTTTCGTTTTTGAACGAAAAAAAACCTGGGCATTCGAATTGACGTCAGAATTTTAAAAAAGATGTTCATTTCATAAGTAGTTTGAAATAAGTTTCACTCAAACAAAAATTAACAAGAGTTGGTTTTCGAAATTTAATCTTGAAAAATGACTTTATTCATGACGCACTCAAAGTCATTTTGTATTAGAAATTGCTTTTGTTACCAAAAAATTGCTCTTGGGCGCCAAAAAATCAAATTTATGAAATTAAATTATCAAAAATAAATCTTTTTTTGAAAAAATGGATTAGATCAGATTAGTCGTTTTCTTCTGATAGTATAATCGAATAGAATCTGTAGGTTTCTCTAGAAAAAAATCGGGTCTATTTCGGATCTATTTTTCAGCATTTTATATAATATTATAATCTCGATCTGCAGTGCATACAATTTTCGAGTAAATGCTAAAATGTAAAGAAGTGAAAATGTTAAAAAAAATTGCAAAAATTAGATATGCAATTAATTCCAAATGCATATAAAATAAGCTGACACTGCACTAATTGAAATTATCTATCATCATTTTATTTATAAAAGTTGCGTAAAAACATCATAATTTATTTTTGTAATAATCAACTAAATACCAAATTTTGTTTGATGACGCTTATCCATATTTAACCGTTAAATGATGAAAACAGTAGCACGTAGAATAAGAACTTTGTACGGAAATTGCTCGTTATCAGACAAGAGTACACTTCCTTATCAAAACGTCAACAGTTACATGTCAACACTCAAATATGCTATGACACGATTTTACTCCCAAAATTAATAAGGTAATTAATGACCTTTTTGTTAATAAGATTCTCAATTATTATGAAAAATTTATTGCTTAAGTTTTACCAGTTGTCTTTATCGATTATGATTTCCGTCAATTAAAAATGCCATATTCTGAGCTTTTTGCTTTGAACACGATATAATTATTAATTTATATGATTTAATTAGGGTATCATCAGAAAAAAAATATGAGATCTACTGTTGATCGAACAGTATAAATTATTCCTTTCCTCAACGGAACTCCATCTCAAAAACGTTTGCTATTTTTATACCGCGTGTTCGAATCCCACTGATGTTGTCTAAGTGATTGTCTTAGTGATTGCTTGAGTGATAACACACCGATCAAATTTAGCGATCCCAATATCAAGCATCTTTGCCTACAGTATGACTCATACTCATGACAATCAGTGAGACAACATAAGTAAGATTCAAACACGCGCTATAGGGATAGTAAACGTTTTTGAGATGGAGTTATGTTGGGAAAAGGTTAAATAACATAATATATAACACAGTTATACAATATTTATTTTTAAAACTGACCACAAATTTAATATAAAACGCCGATGAAAAGATCAAAAATTATCGAAAAGACTAAGAGTCTTGAGACTTTTCTTTTCAGACTGAATATCGTTTTTCCTTAATTCAAAATAATTAAAATTTCAGGAAAAGGAACTTGAAAGGTTCTCGAAATCAATTATCAGAGAATTATTGAGGTTTATAATGTTTTCCTGTGATGCGTTAATTAAATAACGTCAATTGAAAAAAAGGATTTTTCTTTTGACGAACAACAATATCCATACATTGATACAGGGGAGCATATTGCCGACCCATATTGCCGAATTTGCAAATATCGCCGAATTTGTCAATATCGCGGAATTTCCGATATCGCCGAATTTGCCAATATTGTCGAAATTGCCAATATCGCCGAAAAAAACCAACGCAGTTTCACGATTTTTAACTAAATTATTTCAGTACCCTTATGGCCGAAAGAACCAATATCGCTGGACGTTGGCGCTTAAGATGTATATTACAAATAACCCTGAGTGAGTCATCAATGACGTTATATTTTAATATTAAATTTCTCAAATCTATTTTTTAGAATTTGTATTCGGTGGAGTATAATTCTATTTATTTTGTTGCTTTATCTTCATTTCAACTTCTTGTAAAAGTCATTTTAAAATTGAAAAACTTTGCAAATCATAACGTCATTTCGATCGCCTACGCATTCTCCATCTTTACCCGAAAAACTTGATTTTTGTCGACAGTTGATTTTTGTGATCGTCGAAGTGCCCAATATCGCCGAATTTTTTTTGGAGAAAACTGTAATGAAATGATTCCTCTCAAATATCCTTTTATCACTTTTTGGTCAGAATGCGTAGCCACAGCGTTAAAATCACACGTTAAAAGGAATAGTGGCTACGCATTCTCACCAAAAGTGATAAAGGGATATAGTTGGATATTTTCATCCTAACAAAAGTATAACTTACATTCAGGCAGTTCTTCTTCGAGCAAATGTCGCTTCTTCCAGCATTTACAGCATTCAAAATTGCGAATAAAGCAATAAAAAGCATAATTTCTAAATTAAAAAAATGTCAAAAAATGTGTCAAAAATTGTTCCCATGAATATTTATCAGAAGTCTCAAGATTAAATTGTGTTAAACAAATTGAGTAGGAATTAAGTTTAATATTATTTCTGAATTAAATATTGAAGTGCAAACGATAGAAAATCAATTTCGCAAATAGAATCTATTTTTTTTATTTGCTCACAGTGGTTATGAACTTGGTAAACTTTGAAGAAATGCAATAAATTTAAGTCAATAAAATTTGTAGAATTTCTAGATTTTTTTTCTCAAAAATTATAAAAGTGGATTTTTTGAAAACGGGACTTTTTTCTAATTTGTCTATATTTTTGTACAAAACAATTTTTTAACAATTATTCCTAGAATTTAACGTTTTTGAGGCATCAAGAATTACAACTGGATTTTTGAAAAAAAATTTCCTGACTTGTCTATAATTTTTAACGAATAAATTTTCGAACCATTATTTCGAAAATTTTCCTTTTTTAGATATCAAAATTTTCAAAACTGGATTTTTTCGAAAACCTAAGGTTAAAATTTTCGAAAATTTGTTCGAAATATATTGAGTTCAGATTCTTAAGACCTCAAACTTAAGACCTCAAACTATCAGACCAATATTTCGAGGCACTTATTCTTAAAGTCGCTTCAGGAATAATTCCAAATAATTTATAACAATGAAAGTTATGAGAAGATTTTGTTTACAATAATATTTGGTTGACACTGATTGACATAAATACGGGAAAAAACTCAGCGTCGTATTATATTAGTCCTAACCATATATGTTTGGTGGTTAATCTGGTGTGACTTCCGTCCGCTAAAGTGAAGCGTCAAGTACAATAGTAAATATTATTCATAATTCATTTTCTGACATTCTAGACAAGATGGAGTTCAAATCGATTATTTTCTTCAAACAATTTATCTACGTTTGACAATGGTACGACAAAGAAAGGTCAAGTAATTAACACAAAATATTATTTTTTAATATTATTTATAAAAATTAAAAATAAAAGCATTGTTTTAAAATAACCAATTTTTATAAAACTATTTTGACCCCTTATTAGTGACTAGTGCATAAGTTATGCAGTAATAACTTCTTGAGCCAGGCTCGTGCAGCCAGTACCAAAAAATATTTATATTGATACTTATACAGGTGGAATTTTATTTTTCGACGGTATTTCACGCATCACTCAATTTATAGTGTAATTTATAGTTAATTTATAGTTTAATAATGAGTGATGCGTGAAACACCGACAAAAAAGAAAATTGAACCTGTAGGGTTGTTAAAATAATAGTAAACGAGATTAAAAAGTTTTCTCTCTTTCAGGGAAATTTGCTTCAAAGCGTTTTATATCCTTTACCAACGGAACTTCGTCTTAAAAACGTTCACCATCTCTATAACGCGAGTTCGAATCCAACTAATGTTGTCTTAGTGATTGCTTGAGTGATTACACAGCGATCAAATTAAGCGATCCAAATATCAAGCACCCTTGCGTATAATTATACTCAATACAATCACGAAAAGAACATTAGTGGGATTCGAACACGCGCTATAGAGATAGTACACGTTTTTGAGATGGAGTTCCGTTGGTGAAAAGATATCACTCATTTCATTTGAGTTATATTTTTTCCCTCGAAACGTTCAGAAATCTCCAATATTGCTTTATATTATAGCGATCGTATGTAGCATTGCGTTGCTGAGATTTTTATGCGTTTTTGGTGGAATAAGGATGTTTACACATTAGTAATGAGCGTATAATGACATTTCACTGTTTGCGTGGGCAATCAAATTATTTCGATTTAAATTTATCTACAAATATGTCATTTGCGTGGGTTGTAATTTTACTATTTTCTTAAATGTGATTATGGCACAATACATATTTTGAAGCAATAACTAAATTGAAAATTTGATCATATATTTTGAATTAACGTCAGAATATCTGAACATTTTTTGGGTGCTGATTGAGATGGTGCTGAACAGCAGTTTGATGAAAGTGAACAAAAAATAAAATTAAACTGACAACAATCATCAATTTTTCCTACAACTGTAATATTTTGCTGATAATGTGAAGGGTAAGAAATTATCATCAGAGTGAGGGCTCATCTTTGACAAGTTGGATTTAAGCCCTTAGCTGACCGATCGTGACTATTTGAAAAATACAATGTTAAACATTTAAAGTTAATAAAAAACTTGAACTTCAAAATCAGTGAATGAAATCTGTTTATGTTTGGGGCCTGCCAACCAAATTTGAGCATTTTGCATCACTCAAAAAATCACTATTTAAAGCCAATGGACTTCAATTTATAAATAGTTATGATTTCTCACTTCAATCTCTCAGAATTAATAAACTACCAAATATTCCGAGAACTAACTGAAAAGCACTGGAATCTAGTTCATTTCCCACTATCGGTAAAGCTGCGCACAAAATCGTCTCACTGTTTCTTGACTTATGGACGCTCTATTCAAAAGACTTTATTTTAGATGTAACTGATTAACAAGTTAAACTTGAATGCATTTTTGATTCAGGGAATGAATAATTTTATAGAATAATTCAAATTTGGAATATTATATCAAACACCTCACTCGGATATTCACGAAGCTTGTATGCACTTTGTGAAACTACAGTGTAGCTGTTAAAATATTTGATTGTTTATAGTTTAAACGATAATAGATAAAACAAATATTTCGTCATGTTTCAGACCAAAGACAATGTGCAAACGTGTGCACTTTATGGGCTGATCTATCACTGATGACCTTTTCGAAAAAATCGCTTATTGCAGGTTTGAAAATTATACAGCTTGAATCCCACACAGAACGCTCAATGCGTTATGTGTAGGATTCAACCTGTATAACTTATGAAAGTTCATTATGAAAAATTCAAGCAATGAAGAACAATTTTCGAGAAATATTTTTTGATATTATTATAGACCTTCTTATTTTTTTAAAAAGCCTCCATGAAAATTAATCAATTATTTACATACTAAAAAATTTGCAAAGTTTTATCATATAAAACATTGGCCTTAAACATTGTGCCTTTACTTTTGCGTTCGCTTCTGTCCGGCGTTTGACCAATTAAAGCACTGTTTATCACTACTCTGACGAATAAAAGCTTCAAAAATAAATTCGAACGCGAAAGTAAAGGCGTAGCGAATCGCTACTAGCGATCCCCTTATTAAATGTGGGTGCCCATTTTTGAAATACATTGAAGTTTTATTAAAACCAAACTTTTCAAATAACTTTCTAAAATATCAACAATTATATACCCTTAGATCACCGAATCAAAGAACATTATAGGGGCGGGAAAGATAGTAATGATATTCATTTACATATAACGTCATGCCCAGAATTCATTAAAAATCAACGAAAAATTTTGAGAGCCTCAAAATCAAGCCAATTAAAACCAATGCAAGTTTATAAAATTAAATTAGATTTTTTTCGTTGTAAGTTTAGCATTATAGCTAGCTATTCCACCAATCGATTTTCGGCCAAAATCGACCAGTTAGTTTAGATTTGTAACATATACTGATCTGTGCCAAATTTTATTCCGCGTTTTGTGGTTGGATTTTTTTTTTCAAAAATTGATATTTTTCCAAAAAAATGATAATATATTTCGAAAAATCGCATTTTTGACGAAAAAAGAGGGTTTTTCGACAATTAAAAGCTACCATAAGCTACCATAAAAAAGTTGTATTATGTACTGCGAGAAGCACTACCGTTGATGGTCATGATATCAATAAAAAGTTCCGCCGGATTCCGNTGTAGGGTTGTTAAAATAATAGTAAACGAGATTAAAAAGTTTTCTCTCTTTCCGGGAAATTACCTACTTTGACGAATAAAAGCTTCAAAAATAAATTCGAACGCGAAAGTAAAGGCGTAGCGATTCCCTTATTAAATGTGGGTGCCCATTTTTAAAAAACATTGAAGTTTTATTAAAACAAAACTTTTCAAATAACTTTCTAAAATATCAACAATTATATTGTTTTTAAGTTTTTACACAACATTTTTTAATTAAAGACCCTTGCCGGTCAAATCCTGAATATTTAAATGATACAAATAACCCGACCCATACAAAATCTTCATTTTAGATTAAGCAGATGAAATTAAGAAAAAATTTTAGCGGCCACTAAATCAAATGCTCGCATATCAAATCAATGAAATATTCAGTATCTGTTCAGTGTAGATATTTATTCCATAAACAGTGGTTGACTAAAAACCTCCGACAGCTTTGGCTCTAAAAGGAGACTTGAGTGGCCAAAAGGTTCAAACTGGGGGTTAAAGTGGTCAACCACTGTACTGTAAGATCAAACCCAAAATTTACAGTTTAGAACTTAATTAGTATTTTATATAAATTAAAACATTATTCATTGAACAAATGTTATTTGTCTGCATAAATTTATTGTACAAATTAAAATCCACTTTGAGCTTAGGAACAAATTTTTAATAATCCGACCAAATTATTCTTGATACACTCAACTGAGGGTAAGTATCCTTCAAAATCGGGATAATTCTCTTATTTTAAGAATAAACATAGTTAAAATGACGATTTCACAAAGTGGGTACTATATTATAATTGACCACTCAGAAATGTTCAAAAAAATCATCTGATAAATCTTAGAATTTGTGTCAACGTTCTCTTTAATAAAGTATCAGACTCTTGATAAGATGAAAACTTAACTCAACGCGACCGAATTATATCGACATTTCTCGTAGACTTTCCCTCCGTTTAAGGATGGTGACTATTTGAAAGAAACAAACAATTCGCGATACTTGCAGAAAATAAACAATCAATTTCAGAATACGCCAATGAAATCGGCCAAAATTTCGGGGGTCAGTTAATCATATTCTCGCATTTCGCATCATTCAAAAGTTCACGATATATATTTAAACATTTTGAGTGGTGAAATTATGTGTTACAGTTGATCTTTGTAAATTCCCCAATGCGTCAGAGGTTAAATCACTGAAAATGCGACAAACATTAAAGACTCACCTTAAGTTACAATTAAAATTTCGAAAAAATATTCTATATTTTTTTGAACTAAATCTTTTCGAAAGAAAGTTTCGTCCAAAAAAATATTTCTCAGGGTTAAATATCAAATATAATACATCTTAGTTATTCACTTTGAGAAAGTCTTAATTATTAAGCGTCAACACAAAAATATTTTCAGGGTGTAATTAATTATAAAGTATGGATACACATAATCATGTTCTAAGTAAAAAAGGTCTTCTAAAAGTGTCGAGAGGACTCAACCGAGACTAAATAAGGCATTTTCTACCACCTTTATAACTTTAATAAAAGCTTTTGCTTTAGCGACTTGAACTTTATCAATAGTTTATCCCTTTAAGAAAAGATTGTTATTTTCTGGTTTGGCCTAGTACATTGGTATTACTTACCGTACATAATGTACTAGACCAAACCAGAAAATTACAATCTTCTTCCTGAAGGGATATATGCAAGAAATTGTCTGCAATTTTTTTTATTTACAAATATTTTATACTCCGTTCTTGAGTTACCCCAACCTGCGTGGGCAAAAAAAACACGGAAAATCAAGTTAATAAGCTTTCATGACTCTAAAAGTGCATACTATTCAAAATTGGGAAAAACAAAAATTTTGAAACACACAGAAATATTGTCTTAAAAAAATCTTATATCCTTGTTCGCATTAAATTTTTAAGCGTTTGAAAATATTTCTCCAAATAAAAAATTAAACTTCGGAATATTTTATTCGAAATTGGCGTTTTTATTAAAATCGTTTTTTTCAAAAATTTCCTCAAATTTTTTAAGCGAGAAATTTTGAATATCGGTTTTATGACTTTTCACTATGTAAAAATTGTAAACTTTCAATTGTATTTTGAGGACTTTCAATTTCCCTTAATTTTGATTCAATGTACCAATCGTCATACCCGGAAAAATAAATGTTTGTTTAAAACTCTGTTTGACAATAATAAATTTCTCTAGAATAAATTGAAACGTTGGTTTCAAAAAAACGCAATACGTAAAAACGTGAGTAGTCAAATCAAAATTCACACAGCTCACAGCAGGGTTTAAAATCGGGATCTTCTATAGTGCATAAATATTCTCAGGTCAGCAAACTTCCGAAAATAAAACCAAAAAATCATTCAATTTATTCACTTACGTTTAATTGATAATTTTCTGCGTGAATAAAGATGTCTTCGTGGCTAAACTTTATTTTCTGATTAAATATAAGGAAAATTTCTTGAATTTTGTTAAATGTTCTGTCAATTTTAAGTATATTCTCTTCTCTTTATATCGACGGAGGGCGCGCTTGGGTGTCCTCGTTTACTATTCCTCCTGTTTTTAGTCATAGTTCAAACAAAAGGAAGAAACCGTGAATCGGTGTAACTTTTTGGACCAAAATAGGAAATTGTGCTTGAAGTGATTTTTTCAAATATATTTAGCTAGACAGCATAAGTTAATAGTGAATATTCACACGCATATTTTTGACATGTTTATTCAAATAACATGCGTTTGAAAATACAATTCGTTTTTCCTGAATAGAATTATTGTTATCCGTTAGACGACATTAACATTTTCAAGTTGTTTCTGTAGTGAAGACACGAAAAGGAAAGGCATTTACGGATAATTCTTGTGATTTTGTTGAGAAATTTTTGTAAAATTGTTTATAATAAAGTGAAAATTTATTGTGGCGTAGTATATCCCTTTAAGGATACGGTGGTTCCTAATTTGACATATTCTCTTCAAAGATTTTAGAGACTTTAGTCAAAATGGAAAATCTATCTCCCCTCAGGCTTTATTTTGAAATAAACCTAAATTTTTTTATAACCTGTATAATTAGTATTTAAAACTTTTTAGTAGCGCTTTTGTCGATAAGTGCTATATTTTTATGAGAATATGCGATAAACCACAGTTTATTCAACCTTGTTTATCGGAAAATCTATCTCCTCCTAGGTTAAATGTCAAAATTCACTCAAATTTTTGCAAACGGTAGCTCGAAACAAACAGTAACTTCTGAGGAAAAACATGTGGTTCGATTTTTTCGAAAATAGGCACAAAAGAAAGCTGGGAAAATACTGTCAAGAAAGTTGGCTTACGTCAAGCCGAAATTTTGAAGATTTTAGTGGTCAAATTGAAACATACGTTATTTTGTACTTAATTTTGAAAAAAATACTCAGAAAAAAATCGAAAAAACTCAAAAATTTCGAAAATTATTTTGTTCGTATTTGGGTTGTTTTGTACTTTTTAAACATAAACGATTGATTTGGTGCATTTTTATGACATAAAAGCTGCAGAAAATGTAGGAACCACCATACCCTTAAGAGGAAGATAAATATTTTCTAGTTTGGTCTAGTACATTATGTACGTTAAGTAGTAGCAATGTACTAGACCAAACTAGAAAATATTCATCTTCCTCGTAAAGGGATATATTTCGATTATCTAGTTTTCATTATCAGGGCTTTTTAAAAAGAACTAAACAATTGTTAACAGAAGCCGCAAACAATACAATAAATAATATTGTAGAAAGTCATCAAGAAGTTTGTTTTGAATAACACATGCATGTATTTTGAATATTAATAATAAAAGAGGAAAGTTAAGTCGGGTGAGACCACAGTTAAAGATGGACCTGCCGTCAGTTCCGCTCTCTGGCGCCAAATTATTAAATGTCAATTATCTATTAATTTTGATAAAGGGGGTCGGTGCATTTTGACAGATTTGCATTTTTTCAATTTTTTTTCTCTTGACTGTAAACTTTTTGCCACTCCAAAATTTTTGGATAAAAACATTTTCGAACGACAGTTGCCACTTTTGAGCTTAATTCGTTTAATCTGATGTTTTTCCGATCGATTTTTTTAAATTTATAAATCGTCATTTGAAAAAACACTGAAAAAACGCGTGTTTGCTATCGAAGGTGTCAAAATTAAAGTAAAATTAATTTTTAAATTCTTTATTAACCAAAAACCGTAAAAATGGTCTCGACTAGCAGTTTAAATTAAGTGAGTTTGGTTTTATACGATTTCTACGTCAAAATCGAAAATTAAAATTTCTGAAAAAGACGAAAAAATCCGGAATGTTAGCACATTAAAAAAAATAATTTCTTTCATGAGTTTAAAAAAATAAATTTTAACTCGTGGATGGGTCGACTCACCAAATTGGCAAATTTTGATTAAATATTTTTTTTTGATTCTGGATAAAAAAAAGCTTTGATGGATTTCTGCCAAACCGTAGTTTTGCTGCAAAAATTATGATTCAATGTATAAACAAAAGCGAAGAAACAAAACGAGGACCTATTTAAATGAAGTGAAAGGTTGCATTCTCAATGTTTTCAGCTGGTGATATCAAGAAAATAAGTTTGAAAATTTTTGAAAAAAGAAATGAGGAAAATTTTCGAAATATTTCCGATTATTTTTGACCAAAAATCAGAAACCCATGTCTTTTAATTTTTCAAATAGCATGTAAAAAATATGCGGTAAAAAATATGTAGTCACCAACGCGAAAAATTAAATTTGCAATTTAGAAGGGTTTTTTCCGTTGATTTGAAATAAATTAAAAAAAAATGGAACAAAAAATAAGGCATTTTTTTATAATGTTTAGAACTTTTCTTAAAATTTCTCATAATTTGTCGAATTCGAAAAGTTTAATTCGAACTCAAAATTTTCTGAAAAAGCAATAATTCGAAAATTCTGCGATTACAAAAGTTTCCTGGATTATGGAAAATTACTTTGATGGTTTATTGAGAAGAATATATAAACCCAGTAAAAAGTTTTTCTTTTAGAGCCCATATTCGTATCTGTCAAAATGCACCGACTTCCTTAAGCGACCTACCCTAGTTAGTCTACGATGTGAAAATTCAGAAAATTCTTGCTAATGAATTTGAAAATTGTTCAGAAGTTCAAAATAAAGAATATTATTCGAACTGTGAATATATGGATTACCGGACCTCAGAGTACAAATCGTAAATATTTGAAAAATGCGAAATCTGAGCATTTGATTGCTTGATCCTTTCTCAACCTGACCAGTGAAATTGGCCTATTCCGCAATCAACGGTTATGAACGCTAATATCTTGCGTTGTTTGTATCATTCGAATATTTAGGATTTGTACTCTGAGGTCCGGTAATCCATATGAGGTAATAATATGTGAGGTATCAAGCCTGCGTAAAATGCGATTAGTTGGCCAATCAGCGCGAAGCGCTCAAAAGAACTGATGAGTCGAAAACTTAAATTTATTGAGAGATATGAGATTTGTTTGCAATAATTAGTACTGTAATTCCCAAAACAAAAATAATTTTTTGCAAAAAATTTGATCGTTAACTTGGTCGACGACGAGCTCATCATGTATAAGGGTCGAAAAACCGTTTAAAATCAATCTGGCTCTGTACACCGTTACGGGTGGCTGAGAGTTACATACTTTTGAGCCCGGATCTCATCATGGAAATGCATTTACAAATGCAAAAGATGAAAGCTTATCAAAATTTCTTTCTTCATATAAGCTGTCTTATAACTTTTAAAAATTTCATCGATTTTACTGAGTTGCTCAGGGCAGGCTTGTAAAGGGAATCCCTTTAAGGGATGCATCCCCAACCTAATTTTCTATCTCCATTCTCATTTTTTCCTATCTTTTGCTTAACCCTATGCAAAAAAGGGATGGAAAACCCACGCAAATCCCATCCCTTTTACAAGCCTGGCTCAGGAATTGTGAAAGACTTACTCAATATTAATATTTAAGTAGAAATATATTCTATAATTAATAATAATTTATTATGGTTTCTACTCAGATCGCTTAAAATTTATTCGCAACATTTAAGATAAAACCATAGTGGTGGCAGATTTATTCATCCAGCGTACTTATTAGATATATTCCAAGCAATTGATTTGGCACTTTTGGCGATATGAGCACAAAAATAAAGTTTTTCGTCCCAAAATGAAAACGTGTCAGCATTCAAAAATACGTTATAATTTCCAGAGGTTTTAAATTTTATAAAGACTTTTACAATAGTTTTAAATTAAGCAAAAACCAAAATTTGTAGAATTAAGAAATTCATCTGATGCAACCAAAGAAAAAATTAGAAGTAATAGATTTGGGAAATTCAATCTGGAAATATGACGTTATTGATGCCGCACTCAAAGGTATTTGTAATAAAAACCTCTAACGCCCACGCGATGTTTGCTCTTTTTGCCGTTTGGGCCCTGTAAGGATTTCAGCTGAAAATCGTGAAATTGCGTTAGTTTTTACGGCGATATTGGGAAACTCTGCGATTTAGGGACGCCCCTGTGAATTATAATTTATTATTATAGGAACTTGCTATAAGAAACTTTCCCAGAAGTAGCTGGTCGAAGGTGACCTTTTTCCATTAACATCATCTTGTTTCAAATCTCTAACTTTTTGAGATACGTTATATTTTCGTATGTTGTTCAGATTTTGCGATTATCATGCAGCAATTCCGTACCCATTATTGAAAACCAAGCCAAAGATCAAGCCAAGTCAAAAACCAAACCAAGCCAGAAAACCAAGTCAAGCCAAAAAACCACACCAAGCAATAAAAATCAAGCCGAGCAATATCTGGCTCGGCTTGGACCAAGCCAATCCAAGCCAACCTGACCAAGCCAAGCCACACTTGTCGAGGTCTGGTCTAAGTTGTTCAAGATTCTGATCACTCAAACTGAAAATAATGACGCTAGTCTAGCCTGGCTAGACTTTGAGGAGGTTTTTATCAATCTGTGATAACTTTTAGAAATAATCGTGGTATTTAAGGGGGTACTCAATGGTTTCTTGTATTTTGAATCGGTTCTCAGAATTACACAAAACAAGTTATAAATATTTTGAAGAGGCTAATTTGAAGATCTGACTCTCTGCTATTAACTAAAGGTGAATTTTTTTTATAAGCATCACAGCACCAAGTGGGAGTAGAGTTCTAGAACACTGATTTAATCTAAAATGTCTTTTTTCTCAATAACGGCTGATTGAAATTTTATGAATTTTTGTGAGAATAACAGTCTGTACTCCAATTATGACACCCCGATTTTTTTTTGCAAAATTTTCATCAGACATATTCTGGAATCAGAAAAAAACGTATTTTTTTGAGATTTTCAAATTTGGGGCTTGATTTTCTCAAAAACAGTGCGACACAATTTTTTTTAATTTGATATGAGTTAGAGTAATTTATCTTCTCACTTTTTTTATATTTTTTTTTATGGATCTATGCACAGAATTCTAGAAAATTGCGATTTGATGAAACCGGAAGTTGATTTTAAGATTTCTAGAAAAGTCAAGTTGATTAGATTTAGTTAAAAATACCAACCAAGTGAAAGCTAGATGATCAACTGAACCAAAAATTTGCTTATATCCTTTTTCGAACGGAACTCCATCTCAAAACGCTACTTCTCTATAGCGCGTGTTCGAATCCCACTAATGTTGCCTTAGTGATTATCTTGAATATGATTATAGGCAAGGGTCTTTAGTAATGGAACCGCTAAATGTTATCGATGTGTAATTACCCAAGCAATCACTAAGACAACACTTAGACAACATCAGTGGGATTCGAACACGCGCTATAGAGATAGTAAGCGTGTTGAAGAATGGAGTTCCGTTCGGAAAAGAATATGCAAGCACCTTTAGTTTGTAATTCATCATTTTGCGTCATCATTGCGAAATAAAAAACCGTTGAGTACCCCCTTAAACGATAAATAACACTGGATGGTTGCAGGAACAGATGACAAAAACAGTCAGAAGTAAACAGACCAAAAAGTTTAGGTACTCTGAATTGCTAAGAACAAGATCGTAGCTATCATCACTAAACATGTGATCGTCTGATGTGAGTTAACGTTATATTTTCGATAACACTTCAATTTCAAAGCTCGATGTTGAAGTGATCCAAGTCCTAAACAGCGAAAACTTCATTTATACCAACAAAAACTGCATAAAAGGGCTCAATCAGCAAAAAGTTCAGTCGAGCAGTTTTAACGTCAAAGAACTGTTCCGCATATTTCGACTTCGAGGCCGAATTGTACGGAAACTGAAAACTAATTTTTTTCTACATATTTTGTTGAAGCTATCAAGAAATACATAAAGAACGCATTTTTCCTACTCCTCACGGGACCACTTACTGACACGGGTTCTACATTATTTGGAGCTTAAAGTTTTATCAAGAAGTAATTTCAATTGTCAAAAAACAACGTATCAGATTTTTAAAATTAATTCTAGATTGCTCTTGGGCGCAAAATTAACTCATTTGTTAAACCCATATTTTTACTTAATTTAAGTAACTTAATTCTTTTTTTGTAACAAAGTTAAATAAAGCATACGTATTAGAATTGGCAGTTTACATTTTAAACCAACTCTCTTAAGGGCCTCGGTGCATTTTGACAGATACGGATATGGGCGCTTGATGGATAACTTCTTACTGGGATTATATATTTTTCTCAATAAACCATCAAAGTAATGTTTCATAATCCAGGCAACTATCCAAATTGGTAAGTTGACCCATTATCCGTTTAAAAATTATTTTATTCAACTCATGAAAAAATATTTTTTTTGATGTGCGAAAATTTATTTTTTTTTCGTCTTTTTTTCAAAATTTTCGATTTGGACGAAGGAATCGTTTATAAACAAATTCAATCGATTCTTAACAGTGGATGAGTCGGTTTCAATTAATACTAAATGTAAATCAAATTTTACCTTAATTTAGACACCTTCGATAGCAAACGCGCGTTTTTTGAGTTTTTTTCTAAAAATACGATTTATAAAGTCGAATTAATCTGAAAAAAAACAGATTATACGAAGTAAGCTGAAAAGTGACAACTTTTGTTCGAAAATAATTTTCTCCGTAAATTTTGAAGTAGCAAGAAGTTTCATATCAAGAGAAAAAAAATTGAAAAAGTGCAAATATGTCAAAAGGCACCGAGGCCCTCTGATTGAAGTTGCGGACAACTGAAATTGGCTGCTTAGCCAAAACGTCAAATAAAAACTCTACTTGATAAAGAAAATAATCTAATTAAAAACTCGTTTTGTTGCAAAGAAAAAAACTTGTTCAAATTTGATATAGCTGTGCAGTGTGATTCGAGCGGTTGAGAGTTGATTTACTTGCTTTGATGAAAGTGTTAAGTGGCGAAGGTCAATGTCTTGACTTAAAACAATTCTAGAAAAAACCGGATAACGCTGATAACCATAGATTACAAAATTGTATTCTCAATACTGTATTATGCAATTGTATTAAGCAATTTTATGTTTTTCTTCTCATTTGAGCCTGTACAATCAAAAGTTATCAGTCTTATCCGGTTTTTTCTAGAACAATATAAACTATAAATAATGACCTTTAGCATCAATCTAGTTTCGCGAAACAATGCAGTTTCATTTTAACCCTCTCCAAAAACCGTATTTGGAATCATTTTTTCAAAGTTAAGCTTATTTTCGGTATCAGTGCATAATTACGCTTAAAATCACTCATCTTGATGTTAAAAAAAATATTAATATCCCTTAGTCTGCTGAATTTGAATTTAACCAATCAAAAATCAGCTTGATTTTATTTTTATAAACAATTATCTAACTTTCTGTTATCTGCACAGAATTTAGCGTTTAATGAATATTCTCAAAATCAACCATCTTCAAATTTGCACTCTAATTGTCCGACTATAGGTAAATTTTAAATATTTTCATCATTTTTTGGGTTTTTTCTGAAAAAATAAAGCGAGTACCCCATTCTTCCTGGTTAAAAAAAGACAAGTTTGAACTGCCAAATTGCGAGGAGAAAATTCTGACAAAATATAAAAACGACATTATTCGACTAAAGTTGTCAAAAATTGGAAAAAAGTACAAAAAAAACGTTTTTTTTAACAAAAAACTGGTTTTCAGATTTCTGAGAAATTTTCAATTGCCACCACAGTGGCACCACTGGACGCGTATTGATCGATTTAGTAATAACTCTAATTTTTAATTGCATAATTGTATACTTTGGTTTCGGAAGTGAATTTCCAGGGAATTGTACCTACAAACACGATACGATCCATTTTTAATTTTACTTCCTCTAGATACGATACGATCCAGTTTAGATTTTTCTTAAACTCCGATCTTTGCTTCAAAGTGTAAAATTCACAACATTTTCCCTTCAAGATATTCAGTTAACACTTTCAAAGCCAGGGAATTTGGATTATTTGGTTGAAAAAAGTTTTTTGTTTTCAGCATTGCTTGACAATAATAATTATCAATTTATGATACACAGTTTTTTTCGAGAACATTTTTGATAACATAAGTAGTGTTACACTACCATTTATATTTTGGATACAGAAGGTGACCAACGACATAGAATTTTTGCAGATCATTTCGGTGATCAGCCCTGTTATAAATACAGAACTGAAACAGTATTGGTTATGCAAAAAACATTTAAAAAAGTCTCAAATTTCTAAGAATTCAAAAAATAGAAAGTGATCTATAAAACAAATGTCAACGATAAACAAAGACGATTTCGAAATTGTTTTATTGGTGATTTGGTTATTTTGGCTATGTTATTTTTGGCGATATATTATGGGGTCCTCTGGTCATTTTTTGCAACTTTTTCAGCTAAAATTTAAATCTAATTCTGATTTTGAACACGAGTAATCCGATTGAATTCTTAGATAGCTCAAACTGAGCACAAATATTTAAAAAAAATTAAATTTATATAATGGTCCGAATCAGACCATTGTTTCCCATTTTTTCAAACAAAAACTGATGATTTAACAAGTTCAGTAATCTCAGAGAAATATATAAAAAATAATTCGATTTGGACCAATTTTTCTATTTCATTATTCACTGGATATTTGTCCTTAGTTTGAGCTATCTAAGAACTAAATCAGATGCGTCGTTTTCGAAAGCCGACTAAGATGAATATTTAAGCTGAAAAAGGGGTAAAAAATGACCAGAGGACCCCGTTATAGATATTATTTTTTTTCGAAATTTGTCATGGTTGTTTTGAAATATTTTCAATAAAATTTTTCCCAAGACATAAACTATTAATTTTATATGAACTTTTCAGAATGAAAGTCAATTTTACGGTATTTAAACCCTCATGAATATTTGAACTATGACTCGGCATCTCATAGATAAAAATCTTAATAAAGATTTGGCACCTGAGAATTTTATTAATTGATCAATTATTTGCATGCTCATTAAAAAACTTAAAAAAATTGAAGGCATTTATAATTCTGCGAAAAAACGTCATAGGGTGAAATTGTACGTACAACTGTTTTGTCAAACAACATGACGTACAAACATTCAATTGAAAAAAAATTAGTAACCCATTCACAACATTAAAACATTTTGAAAGGATTCGGATTATTCAATAATCTCAAAATGTCGTGCCAAAATATATATGGATTATGAATCATAATTAATGATGCCCTTAAGATATATAGAAAATACTTTTTCTTAGCGTTTTTCTTCGAGCGATATTAAATTTCATTTTATTTTCTGTTTAAGATGAATCAACCAGTGATCGGTTTTCTGAAAATATGACAAGGTCAGCTCGGATTGATTATTTTTCTAAAAATTTTTGAAAGGTCGCCAAATCAACAAAGTCAGGTCGGGTCACGTCGTTTTAAAATTTTGTCTTATTTTCACAAGTGGGGCTATTGAGCTCGTAAAAAAATACCTTATTTACATTTATGACTTTCCCATAGTGGAAGAAAATTTCGAAAATCATTTTTATGTTTTCAGTTGGGTCATTTCAACAAATTCAAAATTTTTTTTATGTATTATTCAACAAAATACTACAGGGGTGGCCAATATCGCCGAAAGTTTATTGTTATAAAATTGAGGCGATATTAAAAAATTCGGCGATATTAGCGCATTTGGAGAGTCAATCTTGAAAATTACGTCATTCATGACGGTTTAAGCTAAAAGTCGTGAAATTGTATAAGTTTTACGGCGATTTTGGCAAATTCGGCAATATTGGGCCCCCTTGTAATTGATTGAAACAGTTGGAACCGCCAAAAGTAGTGGAGTTCCGTCTGAGCTAATAAGCAAGCTCCAACGCTCTGAATTTCGGCCATTTGAATTAATCATAGCACACTTGAATTTTAGGCTTTAAAAACTATCTGATTTATATACCTCACATACTCGGGTCGATAGTGAAATGTATAAAAAGTGAAATGTATAAATTTGAGATTTTGAACATAAACAGGCGAGAAAAAGAGTTCTAGAGCATAAAATGCGAATGTTTTTGCTGGATCAGATTATTGAGATCAAATTCTTCAAAATGATAAATAAATATTTTTTCGCGCAACCCAATTATTTTGAAAATGCAATGACATCATGAAAAATACAGATTTTGGTACATTTACAAAATGTTTAGCAAATTTATATTTTTATTGGGCTATGCAAAAAAATATTTTTTTT
>SCLH01002290.1:131365-150362 GCA_004367855.1 Oikopleura vanhoeffeni
GGGTCGATAGTGAAATGTATAAAAAGTGAAATGTATAAATTTGAGATTTTGAACATAAACAGGCGAGAAAAAGAGTTCTAGAGCATAAAATGCGAATGTTTTTGCTGGATCAGATTATTGAGATCAAATTCTTCAAAATGATAAAAAAATATTTTTTCGCGCAACCCAATTATTTTGAAAATGCAATGACATCATGAAAAATACAGATTTTGGTACATTTACAAAATGTTGAGCAAATTTATATTTTTATTGGGCTATGCAAAAAAATATTGTTTTTATTATTTTGAATAATTTGACCTTAATAATCTGATCCAGAAAAAACATTGAAATTTAATGCTCTAGAACTCTTGTTTTTGCCTGTTCATGTTCAAAATCTCAAATTTATACATTTCACTATCGACCTCATTTACTCATATACCAAGGTAGTAACATTTTCGATTCGTAATTACTTCAAAAATTTGGATAAAATTAGAAAATATTCTTTTTTTACAATTTTTAATTATCCTGATTTAAACTGACTTAGGTGAACCCAGCAAAAATTGAATGGTGATGTTATTTCGTAATGACTAAAATATTAGTTCGAAACCCTCCAACCTCCTTAAATAACTTATTTCAGTGATAATCTGAGTATTATACTCGGATGAAACAATGCAAAATTACCAAAAACAGATACGAAAGTAGAAGTGAATATAAACATCCACAACACCCTGAAAGCGGTTTTTCAGATACCGACTATTTTCTCAAAGTTGTGAAATAAGTTGTTTATTATTGACGTATAAAAAACGCTTGTTCTAATAAAGATAATCAGAATGTATATAAAGCGAATACGTGGGAGGCGTCTGCCCGATCTTATAAAAGTAAAAATCCTTGACAAGTTGCACACTGTAGTTTAATAAACACAAACTTTCTCAGCGTATGGCAAAAATAGCATAGGTCTGGTCATAAAATTATTAAACTGTCCTTCAAATCTTTTCAATAAAGTTATAAAATTATCGGAAAAAAGTCTGTCTTGACTAGACCCACACCTTCCGAATGAAAAAACANTAAAGTGAATTTTTTTATAACACAAAGCACCAAGTGGGAGTAGAGTTCTAGAACACTGATTTAATCTAAAATTTCTTTTTTCTCAATAACGGCTGATTGAATTTTATGAATTTTTGTGAGAAAACAGTCTGTACTCCAATTATGACACCGCCGATTTTTTTTGCAATAATTTCATCAGACATATTCTGGAATCAGAAAAAAACGTATTTTTGAGAATTTTCAAAATTTGGGGCTTGATTTTTTCAAAAACAGTGCGACACAATTTTTTAATTTGATATGAGTTAGAGTAATTTATCTTCTCACTTTTTTATATTTTTTTTATGGATCTATGCACAGAATTCTAGAAAATTGCGATTTGATGAAAACCGGAAGTTGATTTTTAAGATTTCTAGAAAAGTCAAGTTGAATTAGATTTAGTTAAAATACCACCAAGTGAAAGCTGATGATCACTGAACAAAAATTTGCTTATATCCTTTTTCGAACGGAACTCCATCTCAAAAACGCTCACTTCTTATCTATGGCGCGTGTTCGAATCCCACTAATGTTGCCTTAGTGATTATCTTGAATATGATTATAGGCAAGGGTCTTATAATGGAACCGCTAAATGTTATCGATGTGTAATTACCCAAGCAATCACTAAGACAACATTATGACAACATCAGTGGGATTCGAACACGCGCTATAGAGATAGTAACGTTTGTTGAAGATGGAGTCCGTTCGGAAAAAGAATTGCAGCACCTTTAGTTTTGTAATTCATCATTTGGCGCATCAATTGCGAAATAAAAACGTTGAGTACCCCCTTAAACGATAAATTAACACTGGATGGTTGCAGGAACAGATGACAAAAACAGTCAGAAGTAAACAGACCAAAAAGTTTAGGTACTCTGAATTGCTAAAAGAAAGATCGTAGCTTCATTCCACTAAACATGTGATCCGTCTGATGTGAGTTAACGTTATATTTTCGATAACACTTCAATTCAAAAGCTCGATGTTGAATGATCCAGTCCTAAACAGCGAAAACTTCATTAACCAACAAAACTGCATAAAAGGGCTCCAATCAGCAAAAAGTTCAGTCGAGCAGTTTTAACGTCAAGACCTGTTTCCGATCATATTCGACTTCGAGGCCGAATTGTACGGAAACTGAAAACTATTTTTTTCTACATATTTGTTGAAGCTATCAAGAAATACATAAAGAAACGCATTTTTCCTACTCCTCACGGGACCACTTACTGACACGGTTCTACATATTTGGAGCTTAAAGTTTTATCAAGAAGTAATTTCAATTGTCAAAAAACAACGTATCAGTTTTTAAAATTAATTCTAGATTGCTCTTGGCGCAAAATTAACTCATTTGTTAAACTCCATATTTTACTTAATTTAAGTAACTTTAATTCTTTTTTGTAAACAAGAAATAAAGCATACGTTTAGAATTGGCAGTTTACCATTTTAAACCAACTCTCTTAAGGGCCTCGGTGCATTTTGACAGATACGGATATGGGCGCTTGATGGATAATCTTTACTGGGATTATATCTTTTTCTCAATAAAACCATCAAAGTAATGTTTCATAATCCCAGGCAACTATCCAAATTGGTAAGTTGACCCATTCCCGTTTAAAATTTATTTATTCAACTCATGAAAAAATATATTTTTGATGTGCGAAAATTAGTTTTTTTTCGTCTTTTTTTCAAAAAATTTCGATTTGGACGAAGAATCGTTTATAAACAAATTCAATCGATTTTAACAGTGGATGAGTCGGTTTCATTAATACTAAATGTAAATAAATTTTACCTTAATTTAGACACCTTCGATAGCAAACGCGCGTTTTTTGAGTTTTTTTTCTAAAAAGAAGATTTATAAAAGTTGAATTAATCTGAAAAAAACAGATTATACGAAGTAAGCTAAAAAGTGACAACTTTGTTCGAAATAATTTTTCTCGTAAATTTGAAGTAGCAAGAATTTTCATATCAAAGAAAAAAAAATTGAAAAGTGCAAATCTGTCAAAATGGCACCGAGGCCCTCTGATTGAAGTTGCGGACAACTGAAATTGGCTGCTTAGCCAAAAGTCAAATAAAACAATTACTTGAATAAGGAAAATAATCTAATTAAAAACCTCGTTTTGTTGCAAAGAAAAAAACTTAATTTGATATAGCTGTGCAGTGTGATTCGAGCGGTTGAGAGTTGATTTACTTGCTTTGATGAAAGTGTTAAGTGGCGAAGGTCAATGTCTGACTAAAACAATTCTAGAAAAAACGGATAACCTGATAACTATAGATTACAAAATTGTATTTCAATACTGTATTATGCGAATTGTATAAGCAATTTTATGTTTTTCTTCTCATTTGAGCCTGTACAATCAAAAGTTAAGTCTTATCGGTTTTTCTAGAACAATATAAACTATAAATAATGACCTTTAGCATCATCTCAGTTTCTGCGAAACAATGCAGTTTCATTTTAACCCTCTCCAAATACGTATTTGGAATCATTTTTTCTAAAGTTAAGCTTATTTTCGGTATCAAGTGCATAATACCTTAAAACACTCATCTTGATATAAAATATTAATATCCCTTAGTCTGCTGAATTGAAATTTTAACCAATCAAAATCAGCTTGATTTTATTTATATAAACAATATTCTAATTTCTGTTATCTGCACAGAATTTAGGTTTTAATGAATATTCTCAAAAATCAACCATCTTACAAATTTGCACTCATATTGTCCGACTATAGGTAAATTTAAAATATTTTCATCATTTTTGGGTTTTTCTGAATAAATAAAGCGAGTACCCCAGTCTTCCTGGTTAAAAAAAGACAAGTTTGAACTGCCAAATTGCAGAGAAAAATCCTGACAAAATATAAAAAACAATTATTCGACTAAAGTTGTCAAAAATTGGAAAAAAGTACCAAAAAAAAAACTTTTTTTTTACAAAAAACCAAGCTGTTTCAGATTTCTGAGAATTTTATTGCCACCACAGGGACCGTGGACGGCTATTGATCGATTTAGTAATAACTCTAATTTTTATTGCATAATTGTATATTTGGTTCGGAAGTGAATTCCAGGGAATGTACCTACAAACACGAATACGATCCATTTTTAATTTTACTTCCTCTATATACGAATCCAGTTTAGATTTTTCTTAAAACTCCGATCTTGCTTCAAAGTGTAAAATTCACAACAATTTTCCCTTCAAGAATTCAGTTAACACTTTCAAAGCCAGGGAATCTGGATTATTTGGTTAGAAAAAAGTTTTTGGTTTTCAGCAATGGCTTACAATAAATATTATCAATTTATGATACACAAGTTTTTTCGAGATATTATACCGTATAGTTAGTTACCAAAAATCTACCGTAAGTGCCTAGGCAAAGAACCTACCATTGAAAAATATAGATTTATTCAGTTATTGGTGCGAACTATCAGTTATAGGCTAGCAAAAATAGGCGCTTATCATTTCTATCATAACTATTCCTAGACAAAAACATTAAGGCGTTTTAATACCGGTATTTTCTTTATTAGAGATTTCTTTATTGAAGATCTAATAAAATCTAGAAAATAAGTAGCAAAAAACTTATAATAAATTTATTTCGAATTTTAGGTGAATCAAGAATTTTTCCCAAAAATAAACTATTTAATTAAGTTAGTAATAAAAAGAATAATTCTTAATATTTAAAAGTTCAATTTTTCGGTATTTAAACTCCTCAATTGAATATTTTGAAGCTATGAAGCTAAATCAGATGCAGTCTCGAAAGACCCACTAAGAAGAATATTTAAGCTGAAAATATAAATGACCAGAGGACCCCGTTATGAGAATGTCTTATACTTTGATCAATCACTTACCACTGCTCATTTAAATAAACTTTCAAGAATAAATTGAACGGATTAGTATTATAATTCGGTGCGTAAAAACGATGCTCAGATGAGAGGTCGATCTCATTAAAAACTGTACAGTACAGGGACCTGTTTTGTCAAACACATGATGTACAATCAATTCAATTGAAAAAAAATTAGTACCGTACCCATGCACAACATTAAACATTTTGAAAGGATTCGGATTATTCAATAATCTAAAAATGTCGTGCCAAAATATATGGATTATGAATCATAATTAATGATTGCCTTAAATATATAGAAAATTACTTTCTCTTGCGTTTTTTTCTTCGAGCGATATAAATTTTTTTTCTTTTCTGTTAAGATGAATCAACCAGTGATCGGTTTCTGAAAATATGACAAGGTCAGCTCGGATTGAATTTTTTTCTAAAAATTTTTGAAAGGTCGCCAATCAACAAAGTCCCGGTCGGGCTCAGTCGTTTTCTGAAAATTTTGTTGTGAAGAAAATTCTCGAATATTCATTCTTTATGTTTTCAAGTTGGGTCATTTCAACAAAATTCAAAATTTTTTTTCTGTATTATCGAACAAAATACTACAGGGGGTGCAATATGCCCGAAAGTTATTGTTATAAATATAAATTGAGGCGATATTAAAAAATTCGGCGATATTAGCGCATTGGAGAGTCAATCTTGAAAATTACGTCATTCATGACGTTTAAGCTAAAAGTCCGTGAAATTGTATAAGTTTTACGGCGATTTTGGCAAATTCGGCAATATTGGGCCCCCTTGTATTGATTGAAAACAGTTGGAACCGCCAAAGTAGTGGAGTTCCGTTGAAGCTTAATAAGCGGCTCCACCGCTCTGAATTGTCGGCCAATTTGAATTAAATCATAGCACACTTGAATTTAGGCTTTAAAAATATCTGATTTATATAGGGATGTAAGATTTTTTACCCTTATTTTTCCAACTGGTTACACTTGTTCCGGCGTTTTGATTGGTTGATCTAGAAGAGCTGTTCTCAGATCCACCGAGTCAAACGCAGCGGAAATCAAGTGTAACAGTTTGGAAAAGAAAGAAGGGAAAAACTTACACCCTGTACCTCATAATACTCGGGGTCGATAGTGAAATGTTAAATTTGAAGGATTTTGAACATAACAGGGCGAGAAAAGAAGTTTAGAGCATAAAAATGCCGAATGCTTTTTGCTTGGATCAGATATTGAGATCAAATTTCTTCAAATGATGAAAAAAAAATATTTTTTCCGCGCAACCTTAATTATTTTGAAAATACAATGACATCCTGAAAATACAGATTTTGGTACATTCTACAAAGTAAAATTTAAGTGAAATGAACTCTTTTGACCCTGGACTAAAGTTTACTGAACTGAAATGTCCGAAATATTGATTTTTTGGACACTAAAGTGTAATTGATACGATAAAACTAGAACTAGAGCAATATATGAAACTTCCATTCATACTACAAGTTGAATGAATTATAATACAAGCAATTGCACCCGTCAGTATAAAAATTCGTCGGCTAAGTGTGAAATATACCGTGCATGATAATTGTACTTCTAATGAAACAAAATTGAAAGTGTCTTTAAAAATCTTGAAGAAGAGTTTGTATAGATAACCAATAACCTAAAATTGGTAAAAACTAAAATTTCTGAAATTAAAAATCGAGAGGTTTGGCCCTACCCTAATAAGTACTTCGAGAGAGGACGAAAATAATGCTGATAGAAATTTTCTATTATAGCTCTTAACTTAATAGTTTTTAAGTAGCCAATCGCTACTGAACATTAAAAAATAACTTGAGAGATATCCCAAGCTATCGTTAAAAAATTTGTTTTAAAACAATACCTCTGGAAAAAATAATTCTACACGCTTAAACCTTGTAACCCTCCTCGTTAACCTCAAACTACAGTTATAACTTATTACATGTACTGCTCAGCTACCTACATAGGACAATACTTCTAGAATTCCTTAAACATTTCGAATCCAAGAACATGGTAGGTGTGGAGGAATACATGTCATATATACATTTTTTCTTGTGTTGAAATTCACAAAATCCTTAGAAACTAGATACCCGTTCGATACGAATCGGATGAATTAAGAAACACTTATAATGAGCATTTTACTGCTTGTCGCCAAGTATTTCTAAGTGGTACGACGTACAGCAATTCGAGCGGACTTAGTGATCACACAAATGAATCTACATTAAATGTCCCAACTAAGTTTCGAAAATCTGACGTTAATCATGTAGCTGTATAACCTGTGTTATGCTCTTTTTGAAGAAGTAGAATAGTGGGGTTTAATTAGGCCAATTTCGAGCCCCACTTTGCTAAATTACTCAGAATGCATAATTTGGCGAAAATAATTTGTACTGTTAAAAAACCTGTTCGAAAGTGATTGTAATAAGAATCGGAAAAGCTCAACAAAAATAGTAGTTTTACTAAAAAAAAAGCATTTACAAAATGTTGAGCCAAATTTATATTTCATTGGGCAATGGCAAAAAAATATTGTTTTATTATTTTGAAGACTTCGACCTTTAATCGTAGTGTCTTTTGCGCCATCGATGGCCAGGCCTTAATCGCAATTAGGAACCTAAGTCTGGTATAAATGGAAATTAACAAAGTGATCGATCGAACTACTTTAATAATTGACGGTTGTGCGTTTTTTTCGAAAATTTTACTGTATACAGTACTTATTTTTTTGCAAAAAAAAATTTAAATCATCAAAAAAAGCCTTTGACGGGACGGCAAAAAACTTCTAAGACTTTTTCTCATTACACATAGTCCAAAATGGCATCACGAGTGACAGTATAATCAAGGAATAAGGTTGCCCAAAATAGTACTGTTTTTTTTCAAAAATACTTAAAATCAAGTTTTTGAAGAAGTGATGGTTCTTTTAAAAGTTTTTAAGACTTTTTCTCATTACAACCAAGACCCAAAAAACGATCACGTGACGCTTCAAATAAGGGCAATAAGGTTTTGAATGAAGTCAAACAATAGGATCAAATTAGCCGAAAAGATTTAGGGCAAATAAACACATAATTAAGAGTTTTAACATAATAATATTTTCCAAACACGTCAGTGATCTTATTTATCGAGAATAAGGATTTATTATGACTATTTCAAACCTTAATTTTTTAATTATTCGTCACGTGATTTTATCGGACTTTGAATGTCATGAGAATAATGTTAAAAATCACTTGACACCTAGTTTTTGACCTTTTTTGACGTAATTTGAGTACTTTTTTCAATTACTGTATACCGTATAGGCCGTTCTAATCGAGGCTAAAATCGAGGCGAAAGGGGGAATCACAAATCCGGAGGAGGCATTCTGATGATTTTTTGCAAGAAATACGAAAAATAATTTTAAGGTGGTGTGCGATCTGTGGAAGATTTTTTTCAAAATTTTTCAAAATCCAAATTTCAAAGATGGTCTCGAATGACTTATATGACTTAAAACAAAGAAAAAACATTTTCAAGGCCTTTTGCTGCAAAAATACAAATTTATTGAAATAAGCTTGATTTGCATCTTTTTATTCGTTGAACAATTGGCAATTTTCGACCAAGATCACCTGTACTATGTCAAACTGACCAATTTACATCGAATCCGTAACTAATCCTTTTTTCAAAAAGTTGATCTCCATTTGATCGGTTGGTACAATTCTGGTACTTCGATTTTTTTCCCTTATTACACTTTTCAGGTTCAAATAACGGAATTGGCTCATCAGATGCTTCAATCTTCGCTTCGCTCAAATAGCTTCTTCGACTGGATCTATTTCCGGTCCTGGACAGACAGTAAAGGTTCTTCTATTTCCTTCCTGCTTTCACTACTGTCAAAGATCATCAGAGCCTGTGCATTTTGCACCCAAGCATAGTTCGGCGTGGCCGTTCAGCTCATTTTATCTCTTATTATCAGTAAAGCATTTCAGTGATTATTGTTTTCACCCATTTTTTTTAATCAATAATATAACGTTAATGATTGGTTTTTATTACGATGTTTTTTTTCTATTGGTTTGAGACTCGCCCCTATCTAGTCTCGAGAACTTTATAAGATTTTTACTCTCGTAAAATTGATAAAGTTATTTTCATGTCGCGAGATAATCCATAGTTTTAAAGAATAATATTTTACATGAAGAATGCGTGATGAAAAACATTCCAATTCTTTTTGCAGTTACAATACAAATTGTGACGGTTTAATATGTGTAATATGGAAAACGTCAAATTAACCGAAATTCGTGTATTTTATGCACTGTGGTTCGAGAATCGGCAAAAAAATGAGAGAATTTTTAGATTTTCTTCTTCAAATTTGATGACTTTTTATGAACTTTTCAACACAATTTGTTTTTAAGACATGTAGAGAATTCTTTGAATAATATGATATCTTTGAAAAATATATGTTAATAATGAATGTCGGTTATAATGCTCAATTAAAGCGCTGCGGCCCATCGATGGCGAAAGACACTACGGGTCTAAGAGATGGTTCCGGCCACTACGGGAGTTAATAATCTGACCAGAAAAAACATTGAAATTTTATGCTCTTGAACTCTTGTTTTTGCCTGTTCATGTTCAAAATCTCAAAATTTTATACATTTCACTTTTATACCATTTCACTACCGACCCCATTTACCCTCATATAACCTAGGAAGTACATTTGATTCGTAAATTACTTCAAAAATTTGGATAAAATTAGAAAATATTCTTTTTTTAACAATTTTTATTATCCTGGTTAAACTGATTAGGTGAACTCAAGCAAACATTGAAATGGTGATGAGTTATTCGTAATGACAAAATATAGTTTCGAAACCCTCCAAACCTCATTTTTTTTTTTTTTTTTTTTTTTAAATACTTATTCAGTGGATAATCTGAGTAATTATACTCGGAGAACATGCAAAATTACCAAAAAACCGATACCAAGTTAGAGAGTGAATTAACTCTCCATAACACCCTGAAAGCGGTTTTTCAGATACCCGACTATTTTTCCAAAGTTGTGGAAATAAGTTGTTTATTATTGACGTATAAAAAACGCTTGTTCTAATAAGATAAATCAATATATAAAGCGAATACGTGGGGAGGCGTTCGCCGATTAGAAAAAGTAAAATCCTTGACAAGTTGCACACTGTAGTTTAATAAAGAAAAATTTCTCAGGTATGGCAAAAATAGGTCATAAAATTATTAAAACATGTCCTTCAATCTTTTCAATAAAGTATAAATTATATGGGAAAAAAGTCTGTCTGACTAGACCACACCTTCCGGAATGAAAAAACAGCGGGCTAAAAGCTTTTAAAAATCCGAAGCCTGCAATTTAAAAATTGGACCGAAGAAAATTTTCAGATAACCGGAAATGACCGGAAATTTCCTCACTATTCACACTATGTGGAATATTCCGGTTCTACTTCTCAAAAACACACTGCAAAAACACACTGAAATGACCAGGGCCGGTATATTAACAAAAGTGTGATAAAGGGATATACTACAGGGTGAAAGATTTTTCCCTTCTTTTTTTCCAAACTGGGTACACTTGATTTCCGCCGTTTTGATTGGTTGAATCTGAGAAAACCTACGTGTTTCTCAGATTTAACCAATCAAAACGGCGGAAATCAAGTGTAACCAGTTTGAAAAAAATAAGGGAAAAATCTTACACCCTGTATACATCATGTATATATTCATAGTAATCATATAAATCTGGAGAAAAATTTTGGTAATTTTGTACACCACGAATTTCCCGGCAGGAAATAAAAATTATGTACAGCTATTTCTTTCTGAGACTCAACTTAGAAACATGATGCATCCATGAAATAGCTTATTTCAAATTATTTCCTCAGTCTGATTCAGAATTGAGTCTAGTGTCGATAAACTCAACTGTGTTTCAAGTGTAGGGTGACACAGCTTTTATGTTAATAAAACGTAATAACAGTCGTCAACATGAGATTGTGATCATTATCTACTTCCGATTTATAATCCTAAAGTCAAAAATATTTCCCATAATGGGAATTTCAATTTGAACTTTGACGCAATTTAACCTTGAGAAACAAGAGCAATCCGTTATTTTCTGACTAATTCTTAACGCTTCGGCTGGTGCTTCATTCATTATGACGTGGATCGTTTCTTTAAAATGCTGCTTTTTCCGATTACAAAATTCCCGACGAGAATCCACCTTCAGCTGGTAAGCAGTAAATGGTAAACCAGTTAATGGTAACCAGTAAATGGTGGTGACCAATTTATGATTTTGGTCGCTTCTTGATTTTTTAAAGTGCGTTAAAAGTTTCAGAAGATCGGAGATAATCAAGGAACATACAATTTCCTAATTGTGAAAAGGTCACATTCAGTAGAAGGTCGATTTTCATTGACAGTAGATAAAATCAAATTTTCATAAACGATAAGAAATGGTGAATTTATACATAAATCAGAGTTGCTGAACATGAAGGTCACTATAATTAATTTGTGATTATCGAACTTTCAATGGGGAAACCTTTGTTGATCGTGATAAATATATATTTTAACTTTTTAGAATTATTGAATTCCCTCACTTTCAAATTTTTATATTATCATCAAAATTTCAATTTTTTAAGTGAAAATTTCCTATTTTTTTTTTCAACTTCATTCAAGCCCTAATCATCGGAAATTACGCGAATCCATCAAATTCTTCCTCCTAATTTTTCAAGAAATTAAAGTTTTAATTGAAAAAAAGGGTCAAGATCACATATAGATAGGGAGCGCACCGGGCCAATTTCTAAGTTTTGAACGGTTGCTGTTGAAGCTTAACGAGAAAAAAAATATTGAGCAGTATTCATAATGAAAAAATAATTTTTTTTTTTCAAAAATCCTATTTTTTACCGGTTAAAATATTTTTTGTTTAAATTTGGGCTGGTGACGTGGGGAAAAATTTGCTGGCTTGCCGAGGTCTGGTCGAGGATTATTAAATTTTGCCTTTTTCCTGGTCTTCAGAAAATTTGATGCATGTGTTCAAAGAATTGGACCTGGGAAGAGCTGGGAAAAAATTTTAGAAAAAAATTAAAGTCCGACATTCCTACGAAATGACCAAAAATTTTTTCACAAATTTCCAAAAAATCTTTTTTTCAAAAATTTTCAGTTTTAAAACGTAGCAAATTTTATTTTGACAACGGCCCTGATTCTGAAAAATCAAGTAAATGGATTTTTATATGCTCAAAATCGAGTAAGTGCTCTAAATGGGCGTTTAAACAGTCAGTTTCTGACCACTAGATGGCCAAAAACATTTTTTTTTGTGCCGGGAAACCCTTTTTTTCTAGGTCAACAACCTCCTTGAGGTCAAAGAATTTGTATCAACTACTGTAGTTCTCTCGTTAGTTTTACCGGTTCGCTCCCTACATATAGATCATCAGCTCTAAGCTTTACACGGACTTTAATTTTGGTTCAGTGTTTCCAAAGATTCGGTCATTTAAGCTCATATTAATTTGAGAATCGCGAATGATTTAATAACAGATCACATTTTAGCTTAAAATATGTACAATCAAGAATAATTATTTCTAAAATAAGTGCCTGTTAATCAAATCAAATTTAAAGTTTTTTCACATTTCCAAAATTCCACTTATATCCTTTTATCCCAACCTAAGTCCATCTTAAAAATGAATGGATCTCTCTAGCGCGTGTTCGGATCCCACTAATGTTGTCTCAGTGATTTCTTGAGTGATTACACACCGATCAACTTTGGCGGTACCAATATCGAGTACCCTTGCATATAATTATACTCCAAACCATCACTTAGACAACATTAGTAGAATTCGAACACACACTATATAGATCCTTTCATTCGTAAGATGGACTTTACTTTTGCAGACATATTTTTGACCGAAAAAAATATTCGTCTCAAAATTATACGCATAAAAAAAAATTTATAAGACATTTCAGTCAAAAAACTCCTGGAAATCGACTTAATCGCCTTATTTTATTAATTTATCGACATCCAGTATGCTGCGCTTCGATTGATGATGCGTTTGACACGTGATCAGTGATGCGTTAATAAGAGTGATGCGTTTAAAAGAATAATTTTTCTCCAACTCTGTCCTCATCCACAATATTTATAGACGAAGCGAGTCGCCCGTATGATGCCTTAAAAAAATAAAATTCGACCTGTATGAAAATTTAGGCAAAAATCTCGTATAAAACAACCAGGAGCCCCCGTAATCGATATATTGAAAAAAAGGTTGAATATTCATAAAAAAATTTGGCACGATTTCAGATCAAGTTCCAAATCTTTTTCATGTTTTGATCTTGTAAATTACAAGTTGTAATATCATAATTCTAAGTTTGCCCCCTTTCAATATTTACATCCATCAAGAGGATTTATTATTTGTTTGGCCGGATATAACACAGAAAGTGATTTACAAATTATACATTCAAAGATTGAGCAAATTATTGAGTGTCGATCTTGGTCTTGAATAAATTTGGTTCGTTAACACAATGTGTATCACACGTCCTGACATCTAGACTGAAAATATGCAAAATTATCAAATTGTTGAAAATTAGTTTGGAAAATAAAAATCTGAACCGTTCGCAGAAAAAATGAAAAATAATTATTGACAAATTTTTTCATGAAAATTATGGTCGAATATTCAATTCAACTGCCTGATAAAAATTCCTAGGCAATTAAGAGTAAAACAGTCTACAATTACACAGAACATGATCAAGATCGCTGATTTTTAAAGGCATTTAAGGGCATTCGAATTCTTTTATTGATTGCATTTATTATTTTTTTTCCGAAATGAAGTTCCAAAAACACCACCGAAACTTTCAAATATCATATTAACGACGTCAAGTTGACAAAGTCAAACTTTCTGTACAGAATTTTTCTGGCGTTTTTTTGAGCTCATTATCAAAAAAATCAATTTTTACTTTTTGTGTTATGTTTTTTCGTTAATTTCATCTAGAAAAGGATATATTTTTCGACAAAAATTTTTCAAAAACAGTGGTTTTCCATATTTGAGAAATCACCTGCGGGAGTTCTATCTGCTGATCATCAGCAGCTGATGATACAAGTTATATACAATTTCAAGAATCCAATAGTTAAGAGATGTATTTTTTGTAATGAAAAAATAGTATTGTTAAAAATACGTTGTGAAAAGTCTATTAGCAGTGTACTCAAATATGTCAATTTGTAGTGCTAATTTAGCACTACGAATTAATACATTTTTTTTGCTAACCAAATATTAGTCCTTCAAATTGGCTAATCAAAATGATTTTTTTAAGCTCCGTACTTTTTCATTTAGAGAGGTCAATTCTGGCGACTTATACACCCGATTGTTAAAAAAATCATCATCAATATCCGCATTTCAAGTTTATAAGAAATTACAAATGAAATTCATCATGAATCACAATAGGCTGATGATATTTTATTGCATAAGCCTATTGTGATTCACAGTCTATTGTCAATGGCCAAAAAATGCCATCTAATCATAATTTACAGTCATTGTTGTACCTTCTAGAAAAAATTATAACCGTTAAAACTAAAACAAATTGAATTGGAATTTTGTGCACACTTCAGAGCAAATCGAGGTGTCTGACAATTATTTATTCAGTGACGTCAGTTTTTTTTGATATCGATGGAACTTTATTTCCAAGAGCTTTCGACAAGATAGAAAAATTTCTAGCATGCGTAATCATCACGCATACCAAGGTGTTTGGTATATTAGGTCAACCGAGGTTGTATTCCGATGTATGTAAAAGTTTTCTAGGATACAATATCGAAGTTATATGAATTATGGGGCTCTCTGGTTGTTATTTGCCACTTTTTCGGCAAATATTTTTGTATAATTTGACTTTTGAAAACGACTCATCCTAATCATTCGAATCAAGCAATTGTTTCCAATTTTTGGAACAAAAACTGATAATTAAGAAATTTCAGTAATCTCAGTAGAAAAACTAAAAAATGATCCGATTCTGACCATTTAATCATTATTTTTTTATTCACTTGATATTTTTGCTCAGTTTGCGCTATCGAAAAACTTAATCCGATAAGTCGTTTTAATAAGCCGAATTATATATAAATTTAAGCTCAAAAGTGGCAAAAAACGACCAGAGGGCCCCGTTATCGATATGATATAACTAATAACCTTTCCAACCAAATTGCCTCCCAGTAGTTATAAGGGTCACCACACCATTAATATTTTGAGAAATTGGTTCGATCAGGACCATTTTTTAAAAAGAATTTGAAAAAATGTGTGGTCCTTTTGTGAGTAGACCAAACAATTATCTTTCGCTGTTTGCTCAAAGAAATTTGACAGACGTCCTTACAGTAGTACTTCCTTGTAGTTACTTTTCAGCGAGGTCGGAAACCCAAGTGAGAATTTGATTTTGGTCGGAAAAAATACATTTTTTTTAGTTTACACTCAGAAAGAAATAAAAATTGCCTATCTCACTAAGAATTTGATGTAGTTTCCAAAAATATAATTTTTATTTTTCTGCGTTGTTAACTAAGCTTCAAAACTCTCAATTTAACTTCCAACTAAAATTATAAATTTTTAGAAAAGTACTTTCTAAAGTAGTTAGGACTCAAAAAATACAGCTTATCGATTCTAGATTAAGAAAATATTAAGTTTCAAACTTTCCAGCCAAAATTAAGATCAAAACATATTTTTGTCCTGATTTGCGTTGACCACCCCCTTAAGTAGCATAATGTACTAGACGAAATTGAAAAATATCTACCCTCTTTATAAAGAGATACTGTTTTTATGTTGATTGAATTAAGTTAACTCAAAAAATGAGTATTTTTCTAATTCCGAAATAAAAATATAACTTTTTGGATACATTTCAAAAATTGAGAAAAGTTCAGCTGTGAAGACTGGTAGAATGTGAAAAAGGCTGATAACCAAAACAAAGCGTGTTTAACAAGCAAATAAACTCATAAAATTGATTTAAGATTAAGCTTCATAACGATTACGACCAAGTGAATACAGCATCAGTCCTAATAACTAGGAATTTTGGAGTCGAAAAAATCCAATGTCAAATTTGTTGAAATGATAACTTAATCTTATTATTGAGAATCTCACTTATAACTGTTGGAAATAGGGCCAANCACTTAGTAGTCATTTTTAGCTCATAAAAATTGTTGTATGTTTCCTAATATCCTTAGAGTTCCTATTTTGATTTGAGTCATATCCCTTTATCACCTTTCGGTTAGAATGCGTAGCCACTACTCCTTCTAACGTGTGATTTTAACGTTGTGGCTACGCATTCTAACCAAAAGGTGATAAAGGGATATCCCCTATTCACACTTTTGTTAATATCCCGGCCCTGATTAGGAAACGTAGTGTGTTTTTAAGTAGTAGGGCCGGGATATTAATCCGCCGTTGATAAACATCTGGAGACATAAGAATAGCAGGAACTATCAGAAAAGTATTTATTTGTGCTAAAGATGGTGACAATGAAATATTTCTGCCGCACTTTCGATTGTTTTAACGGAGATAGCGGAGATTATTCACAGCTGAGTTGAGGTGTTGCTCAGCAGGCTTCCAAAAAGGATGGCTTTTATCCCCTTTTAATTCCTCTTCCTAGCAAAAGATAGGGAAAATTTTGGGCGTGAGCGTTAGTGTGCCCTATCTTTTTTTATGAAGAGGGATAAAGCCATCTCTTTTGAAAGACTTTTGCTCAGCTTCATACCCACTATTGAATAGAATGTTTTTCTCATAGTGTAGTATACTAGTATATGAATTTGGGAACACTTTAACTCAGCTTTAGAAAGTCAAGATTAATTGGTCGGGAAAATTAACAACGAACAGAAAATTTCCTGAAGGAAACTTGAAATTTTGACCGCAAAGCGAAAAACAATATTTAGACCTATTTTCGCTTATATTATGTTTACTCACAATCCTTTTTTTTGAAATAAAAAATGCGATTGTTTCGAGATTCCCATGGATGGAAATTTGGAAATACCAGAATTGATCATTTTTCCTAATTTCTAAGTTCATTTTTTCTCACTGATTCGGATTTTTTGTATCTTTTGCATCAAGTAATGCCTTTTGAGCCTTTGAAACTTCAAAAAACGGCCAAAATTAGTAAATTTCGCTGAATTAATCTAAAGCGCCTCGAATATATGTCTGGTCGTGAGGAATTAATTCTATTCTCAATCAAATTACATCCGTTAGGCGGATGAAGATATAGTGGACATTTAAATCCACAGAATCAAATTTGCCCTTTTATTGCACCCAATTTTTTCACCAAAAATGTATTAGTATCGAAAATTCACTTCTGGCGAAAATGGTGTCGTGGTTCATCAGAAAAATTGGAAGTTTTGTATTTTTGGTTTGGTTATGGTCAGTGGTTACAGTAGTGATTGCGGGTTAAGGGGGGAGCATCGACTCGCAGACTTGAGTCAATTAAACTTACGAAATTAATAGCTGGTTTTACTTTTTTGTGCTTATGTATCGTTAGCTTAACCAGAATAAATGTGCATCTACTTATACAATATTTTGTCTATTTTAGGAAAGATTTGAGTCCGAACTTTATTGGAATTCTTAAATTTTCAAAAAATCAAAACATTATGAAAATTTTCCGCATTTTTCGATTTCCTATTTTGTCAAAATAACATATTTTCATGTCTACATATTTTCTGACGCCCTTTGAAAAAATAATAAAATCTTTATTTTTCATCTTTGTCGAATTTGGAAATATTATGTGAAATTTTTCGGAAATCGTGTCAAAATTTTAATTTTAGGTTTTTCGAATACCTTGTGAAAAATAAGGTACGAATCATTTATTTACTTTTTTGTATCTATTAAATCTCCGTATGTCAACTAATGGTTGGTCGCGCGATTATCATTTCTAAACTTTGGATGAAATTTTTAACACTCGGCTGTACACTCGATTAGTGCCATTCTGCACTAAGTTAAATTGTATTGACATTGAAAAATTTTCCAATAAAATTGCGGGTGTTATCGGGGTCATTTTATTGTAATAGTCAGGACCTTTTTTGATATCAAAACGCAATTGAAGGCAATTTTACTTCAAAAAAAGTTGTTTTTTCTCTATTTTTGCATTTCTGACCATTATATATGAGTAACTTTATGGAGGTTAATCATTTTCTGCTTAACATCATTAAGCATTATATTTTTAGTTACTTAATGATCTTTAATCACTCAAACAATACTATATACATTAAAGTATTTTCGACTTAATAAACTTTTTTCCAGCATTTAATGGACAAAAAATTATTTTTTTTTTCTGGCACTAATCAAAAAAGTATTTTTCAAAAACCCAAATAATACTTTTTTTCAAGGTTTTAACATTATTTTTCTTATGTTCACATGAAAAGCTTTGTGCTTATATATGAGAGCCGAAAGTGTACACGTTGGAGAAACGAATTATAATACGGGAACGGGGGATGTGATCGATGTAAAGAAGCGTAGGCTTATTATAAACTGAAGGTCTGAAAGTGTAGACAATTGTGATTGGAACTCTTATCGAACGCTTAGAGGACATCTACGCCAACGATATAGAAACGTTAATCTTTGAATGAAGTATGGCTTGATTTGGAACGCTCTTGGAACATATACTCATTTGGAAACTTGAGGAACGCTCTTGGGGACATATCGTCATTTAAAGATTGGGAACCGCTCTTGGAAGATTTTACCCTATTTCGAAATTTTAGGAACACTTTTGAGACATTCACGCTATTTTGAATATTTTAGGAACGCTCTTTGGACATCAACGCCATTTAAATTTTAAATGATGTGTTCTTGGGACAACTTTGCCATTTTTCAACTTTTAGGAACGTCGGACATTACGTAGGAGAGGTGTAATCGAAGCTTCAGACAGCAATACAACCAGAACAAACGTGAGATGTACTTCAAATTTGCAAGATTATAGGAAAAGTTTAAATATAATGTATTCAAATTATGTTTTGAAAAAACTTTTCGAACAAATTTTTCTCTAAAATCACGGACAAATTTGATTTAAAATTTCGTCATTTTTCGGTCAACAAAGCTGAGTTTTTTAAATTCCGAAAGTAGAATCTTGTCTCAACAAAGTGGGCTTCAAGTAATATAAGAGTGTTAATACTTTTTTTATATTCCTTTCTCCACGGAACTCATCTCAAAAACGTTTATATCTCTTATAGCGCGTGTTGTCGAATTCCACTGATGTTGTCTGGAG
>SCLH01002290.1:150383-162396 GCA_004367855.1 Oikopleura vanhoeffeni
TATTACTGGCTCGTGGTAACGTCTTCAGATGCCTGCGTTGAACTTGTGAAGCAGATGTTGTTCTTCGTCGTAATTTCAGGAGGGGAAGATTACAGATGTAATGCCCAACCCGTGTTGACGAGAATGGAGATCTTTCGTAAAAAACTTCTATGACAACAATATTCTGAACCAAGAAAAAAGTCTGAGTAATTTCTTTGAGGCAGGTAAAAATTTAAAAATAAACTCGAACAACAATGGTCTGTCTGCAAAAACAACTTTAAAAATGCGCTCGAAGACAATCGCTTACAAATTGCTTGAATGGAACTGGTAATATTACTTAGGTATATATCATTTGATTTCAGGAGAACGAGCACATCGTGGTAACAAAAGCGGCAAATAATCCGGAATTAATTCGGCGGCCTTGAAAAACAACCTTATGCATTAAGTTATTAAACTAGCTCAACTGAGCCAAATATTGAAGAGAAAAAATAACATAACAAAAATGGTCCGATACAAGACCTGTCTATCACCATATTTCTTGAAAACTGATAATTAAACAATTTCAGTAATCTCAGAAAAAAAAATCGAAAAAATGAATCCGATTCGGACCAGTTTGTTTTTTTATTATTCACTGATATTTTGTGCTCAGTTTACCGTAGAACCTAATCAGCTACCCTAAAACTTATTCCAGATAGGTCCTTATCAAAAGGAACGAAATTAATTCGCCGCCCTCTCGGCACTCAGCATGCTCGCTTCTTCCCGATTGGCAAGTTTATATTATGCTTTACTAAAACTTACAATCAAATAATGAAAACGATCTCCGCGCGATCTTCATGCCTTATTTTCCTTTTAAAAATTCGTCTCGTGACATTTTCACCAAATTAAAAAAAAATGCTGCAAGCTAAAAATTTTTCTGTTTTTTATGAGATAGCGTCTGAAAATGCGCCCTTATGGATATATGCATTTCTTGCTGAGCAAGAAATTAAACGGCATGTATGACATAAGGGCGTATTTCAGACTTTCGCATGGAAACAAGAGAAAAAATTTAAATAAATTTGAAACCGAAATAAAACCATGTTTTTGATTTCCAATGAGGTCGATTTGAAATTTTTGATTTTAAAAATCAACCTTCAAAATATTCAATTTTTTCGAAATTAAACTTATTATTCATTTCGAAAGTTCTGATATCAAAATCCCTTAATGTTGAAAAGACCTCATTTAAATCAAAAAACTGCTTTATTTTCTGTCAAAATTTATTTAAATTTTTTTCCTGTTTGTTGAGAAGCGTCCTGAAATGCGCCCTTATTGATAATGCATTTCCTGCGAGGCAACGAATTACCGTTTATGACATGAAGGGCGTATTTCAGGACGCTTCGCATGGAAAAACAGAGAAAGAATTTTAAATAAATTTTGTGAAAACCGAATAAAACCCATGGTTTTGATTTAAAAATGAGGTCGGAATGGATACGAGATTTAAAACTTCAACATTACCGTTAATAATAGTATTCAAAACTCTGTTGCATTTTAAACCTACTAATTCGTTTGTGAAGACAATAGAAGACGTCAGACACAAGAAATTATTAGTGGAGGAGATTCAGAATTCTAATTTGCTGAAGAAATCCGTCGACTCTTCCGAAAAGACATTTCGTTTGTCTTCAATCCTACAGTTTTTTTTCTGAAAATTAAACATAACACTACGCAACAATTATCAAAAATCCGGTTAAAGAAATAAAAATTCTTTCAAAGACGTCAGATCTAAAATTGAAAATCCTAGTAAATTTCCGAAATCTTTACTCAAAAACTTTATTTTGCAACAACAAGTTTGCAATAGGCTTCGAATATGAAACACCAAAATCAGTACGGATTTAAACCCACCGAAAACCCAATTAAATAATGTTGAAGAGGGTGAATTTAAGAAACTGAAAGTCCGAATAATTTGATGTTGGTTATAATTCCAAACATAATTTATTTTTGAGGTATATTTTTTATATTTGATAAACTTACTTATACTCCAACATAAATGCTGGTAATACCAGGGATGAGTGCAAAAGCTTGGCATCTGGGGCCGCCCAGCCGTGGGCCAAAAAAAGTCCCGCGCTGCCCAAAACCCAGACAAAACTCCAAAAAATGGCCCAGATAATGGCCCAGTCGTCTGGGCCAAAAAAGCATTTATTCGGTATTCGTTAGAAGATGGATATTTGTCATTCAATAATTTCAACTCCCCAAAAACGCTTATTGACCAAGTCCAAAGCCTCTCCAAATCACTAGATTAAAACCCGAGCAGGTGACTGATTATCCAAACAGGCGCTGGTTAACCTGAATTGGTAACAATTGGTCGGTTTCGGACCATTTCTGTCTATCCATTATCAACAAGATATTTGTTGCTCATTTGGAGCTATTCATTGGCCGATTTCTGTGCTAGAGAGCCAAACAAAAATTAAATTTGAACATTTTTGAATAATTGACAACCTTCTAGAAATTGAATTAGGGTCACATATTGATTTTGAAAATATAAGTCAGCTCCAATACGCGCGGGAATTTCTAGAATTAAAATGAATTAACTTCCAGATTCTCATTGGTCGAAATGTGAACCAATTAGAATAGATTATTTGATGGATTTTTTAATACAATGTACTACTAGAAAACCTACGCAATTACACGATTTTTAGCCGAAAATACTTCCAGTGCCAATATCGCCGAATTTTTTTTAGATTTATATATATAAGTTATATTACAAAATTAACTTTTTGGACATCATGAATGACGTCATTTTTACATGATTGAATTTCTCAAATTACTCTTTTCACTTATATTTGATTTCGTTTGGTGAAGTATTACATTCTACGCATTCCTTACTTCTAGAGCGCTTATCCCCGGGAAAACTGGAAAGATATCAAGTTTACTAACTTTTCACCTAATTGAGATCAAGCATAGAATTAAGTAAATAACACAGAATTTAAATATGATATCTCGATCGCTTACAAAACAAATTAGTTTATATCGCCCGCGCGTCAAAATATTTCCGTTATTGCCCTTCGTAAAGATTTAGTCATCCGATTTAGTTCTTAGATAGCTCAAACTGAGCACACAATTAATCAATATAAACATTTCAATTGGAGTTTAGCTATTTAAGAACCTAATCGGCTAAGTCTTTTTTTGAAAACCTCGTTGTTTTCTCACTCTCCGTGTTTTTGAGGGATCAAATCTTAACGAAAGGGCAATAAGGGGCAGTAAATGTGTGAAAAATATTGCATAATCAGCTAATAACTCCAAATCAGTACCACTTTATGTTCTAGCACTTGATCGATTTGTTTTTGTCGGCTTTATTTGGGTTTAAATTCATTAGGAAATTTTTTTCTTATATGAGTTTCATAAAAATCCCTTGTGAAAAAATATTCTTCGCATAGAGGCTGCCCACAAAAAACACTGTATTTAAAAATCCTAAAATACTTTCTAAAACTGGCTCCCTCAGAATTTCGATAATATGTATCGTTGTCACACACAATTCATTTTTAAGAAATTTCGATCGAAAATCTTCAAAAAATCGGAAAATATATTCGAAGGGCTTATCGTATGAAATTTTCAACAATATTTTTTCGTAATGAAATTGCCAAAACTCTATGACGCATCTGAATGTAGTAGAACGATGTTATTCTCTGCGCCGTTTTGGCCCCCGAAAATTTTTTGCCTTCAGATAGTCAAAGGTGTGACGGGTTAACTGCCTCGAGGACCTGGCGTACATGCTAAAATAGTTTTCGTGAAAAAATGTAAATTTTCCGTGGCCAAAATCACAAAAAAAAGGTCATTTTTGGCACTTAGACATTTCTAGGATCAAAAATCGACAAAAAAATAGTGTTATTTCTCAAAATTATGTTCAAGTTTTTTTCTGAAATAGGACGAAAAGATACAATTTGAAAAAAAAATATTGCTCCCGGTTTGTTTGAGAGATTTAAGACTATCATTTTCCAGAAATTTTCTATAAATATTTTCAAATATTTAGGATTTGTACTCTGAGTCGGTAATCCATATCGGTATCAAAGTAGCAAATAATTTAGAATAATTGAGTGCTTTCACAATTTTTGTTTCTTCAACTTTTTTTCGAAAAAATAAATTGAAAAATGGTTTGAATCAGGCGCATTATAGTCCACTTTTTAACTTTTAAAATGGCAGACTATTCTTCCGACTGACCATTTTTGACAATTCAAAAAATTTCAATTATAATCAATGCAGCCCCTTGGTTAATTTCAGGCCCTTAAAATCACGAGAATTTTTTATAGTAACCGATGGAAATAATAATTCATATTCGGCTTATCAGCATTTGTTCTTAGTTATATTTCTCTTTATCAGCTTACAAAAATTTAAAATTCTTTTTGCGTATATTTGAACAATTATGTCTTTTTTGCAAAATCGGGCATTCTCATATGGCTTAATCTAATAATTTGACAGAAATATGTTTCAAACATGGCCTGAAATTTATTCCTCAGATTCTCAACAATAGGATCCAGAAAACTACCCAGAAAATGGGAGTTTTAAAATATGTGAGGTTTTAATCACTGATTTGATTCTTGTCATGTAGGACCCCTACTGAATTAAAACAGATATCCCCATTTTAATTATTACTTGACGAGTTTATTATTTTTAGTGGAAAAACGAGTTAAATTTTTTTAATTATTTTTTGAAATTTATGAATTCAATTAATGTTAACCTTTAAGAGTTTTTAAGTCTAGTTTAAGCTTTGTGAACTTAATAAATCATTTGGTGTTCATCTTATTTTCATGGTCTTATGAATGTTTAAATGTTATTCTGGAATCACTCTATTAATACTTCGAATAAAAATTCGGAGTTGAAAAAAATTAAAATGTTTCGTTGGCGAGGAGCCCAAGAGAGGGCGAGAAGGAGTCAAGTTGGTTAGCTCTGACACGTCCTCTCTATCACCACTCTATCACACGATTAACTCCAGTTTTTATTTAGGATATAGTGTAATAGATACTGAGTTAAAAATCGCCCTACCAAAACCTAATTTACTTTTTATTTAGTTCACAAATAAAAATTGAGTAACTTGGGTGAACAAGTAACCGGCTGAAAGAGATCACTGTTCATTCTAAAATTTATGGTCGGTTTAAAAATTTTACTATATCTTGTCTGTCCTACTTAATATTTAAGATTACAATATGTAATCGGGCATAAAGCCAACCAACATTTTTGGCAATCAATTTTATACCTCGTTGGTCCTTCAATGTAGTTCACTGATTGTTGTGACATTTCGTGTCCTTCTTGATTTGCAGGATTGCGCTGTAAACTCTCATTGATTGGTTATCGTCTCGACTAAGTAACATTTCTTGAATTAAAGCATCTACTTCTTGCAAAGCCGAAAAGCTGATTAAATTGAATAATTCGATCATTTCACAACTCACAGATTTAACGACTGGCATCAGACATAGATTTCGCCAGTCGTCCACGGGAAGCGTAGGTTGCAGTATCGTTTAGTATCTTCTAGATTTCCAATTAACTAATTCAATTTTAATAATCTAACCAGATCCATTTTATTATTTGTCTTGAAAACTAACACACCTTAGGGGGTTTGGGGGGTGTCCCCCCCATATAATCGTGCCCTAAAACAAACCATACAATTTGGGGGGTTTTAGGGGGTCTCCCCTAACGTGGGCGAAGCCCACATCGAAGACACTTAGGGGGTTTGGGGTGTTTCCCCCAATAAGACGTGCCAACATATGACTACACATGATTGGATAACTGTTGCTGAGCTGCTTGGATCGAAAAATTTAAACCAAAAATTAAACGACCGGCATCAGACCATAGAATTTCGCCCAAGTCGTCCTCGCGGGAAGCGTAGGTTGCAGTATCGTTTATGTAATTTCTAGATTTCCCAATTAACTTAATTCAATTTTAATATCTAACAAGATCATTTATTATTTGTCTTGAAACTAAGATTAAAAATTAAATCTTTGATAGTGAGAAATAAACCGAAACGTCTAAATATATTTTTGAATTATTATAAACAAGATCGTTAACTTTTTAAACTGTAAATTTCATCAATATTTTAAGACCCTCGGTGCTATTGACAGATTTTCACTTTTTCATTTTTTTTCTCTTGATGGTTACTTTTGCCACTTCAAATTCGGATGAAAACTTTTTCTAACGAAAGTTGCCATGGTCAATTTGATGGTATAATATATTAAAGGGAATAACATTTTACCAAGTAAAAGTTTTCATCGAGCGCCATATCGGATCTGTCCTTAGTTAAGTATATTGGTTTACGTGATGACAAGTACGTTTAACCTTTCGTGCCTTTGTCTTAAATTTACTTTATTTATGTAGCATATTGAAAAATCGCAAAGGCACCAGTTCAGCTTAATTTTCAGATTGTTTTTATTACGTGCATGTTATTTCAATTCTGATTAGACGAAAGTCTCAGTTTTGCATTAACGATCATAAATTATGATTCATAATAAAATACTCCGACAATAATAGGACGCACTGTCTATCTATTCTGTCAATGACTGCAAAACAAACAAATATACAATTATAATTACGACTCACTTGTTCTTAAACTTTTTATCACAAGTAAATGATGGTTTAATTATATGATTACGGGTCCTCTGATCATTTTTTGCCACTTTTTCAGCCTCAAATTTATAATTAATTCTGCTGTTGAAAAAGCTTATCCGATCAAGTTTTTAGACAGCTCAAACTGAGCAAAATATCTAGTAATGATAAATAAAACAAATTAGTTCGAATCAGACCATTTTTTTGGTATTTGAGGAGATGACTGTTTAATTATTGTTTTTTGTAAAATAATCGAAAACAATGGTCTGATTCCAATCAGTTTTTAGCTTATATTCTCTCAATAATTGTGTCATTTGAGCTATCTAAGAACTCAATCGGAAAGTTGGTTTCAAAAGCCGAATTTCAAAAAATGACCAGAGGACTCATAATTGCATGCTATTTGTGGTGATTCTTGGTGTCTCACAACGGTTAAAAACGTTAATTTCAAAACAAATAAACAACAATAATAGAATGCTGAATTCGGGTAAATTTTGAAAAGGTTTTTTGTTCCTTTGCTAAATTAATTAATTGACGCTTATTTTCCAGTTTGCGATGAGAACCAAAATTTAAAATTACCTAATTTCTAAGTTGTTTCACTGTTTTGATTGTAGCATGATTTAACTGGTGAGCTGTTGGATCGAAAAACATAATGCTCTTTAGTATTAAACATTCCGATCAGTCCATCTGAAATAATTGTTGTTGATAAAAATAATAAGCAGCCATTTTATTTAAAAATTAAGAAATAAGCAAGGTCCTAAAACTATATACAATTGGGGGTTTTAGAGGTCTCCCCTAACGTGGGCGAAGCCCACATCGAACACACTTAGGGGGGTTTGAGGGGTTTCCCCCCAATATAGACGTGCCAACATATAATATAACCCCCTAAACAACCATACAATTTGGGAGGTTTGAGGGGGTCTCCCCCTAACGTGGGCGAAGCCCACATCGAACACACTTAGGGGGGATTTGAGCTCGAGTTTTCATCTTTGAAATCGTAAAAATTTGAAAAAAAATCAAAGCATCATAAAAAATTTTCCTCATTTTTCGTCCATAATTAATTCCACTTTTTTTTCAAATCTGTGGGTAAAAACCAAAAAAATAGCCACTTTAATTTTTTCCATAGATGCCTACATATTTTCTGACCGCTGTTTGAAAAATCATTAAATTTTTATTTTCATTTTTTATCTACTTTTTTAGAAATTTTATGATAATTTTCCGCAAAACAAGACCAAAATATTTAATTAGTGGTTATTTGAATTCTTTATATAAAATCAGACAGAATCACTTATTAAATATTTTGGTATCTAATAGATCTCCGTATGTCAACTAATGGGATGGTCGCGCGATTGTCATTTCTAAACTATTAATAAAAATTTTAACACTTGGCTGTACAACCGGTTAGTGGCATTCGGCACTCAATTTTGAAAAAAATTTATGCTAGCAAAAATTTTTTAATAAAATTGCGGGTGTTAAAGGCGGCATTTGTTTTGATAGTCAGGACATTTTTCGATATCAAAACGCAATTGAAGGCCAATTTTTATCTCAAAAAAAGTTGTTTTTCTCTATTTTTTTCCATTTTTGATCATTTTCATGGAATGAAAATTTTGATACTAATGAAATTTTTTAATGTGAAGAATTTTCATGCTACTTTTAATTTTTAAGTTACTTTATATCGCATAACACCCGAAAAAAGCTGTGGTTTATTCATATAGTCTTAAAAAAATTGTAAGGTCGGGTTTAGTTGGAAATGTATGTACAATGAAAAGTAGTTCTTTATATTTTTACAGATACTCAGTATTATTAAGAAAATAATAATAAAGACGTTTGCAAGAGTTAACACTTTGATTGAAGATAAACAATAAAATAAAAAATTTCCACATTTTCTTTTTCATATTTGGATCAACGGCCCTTAGAGTACAAATCCTAACTATTTGAATGATACAAACAACGCAAGATATTAGCACCCAATCAAAACCGTTGAATAAGAAATAATCCGATTTCATTGGTCAGATTAGGAAATGATCAACCAATCAAATGCTCAGATTTCGCATTTTCGCGGTTGATCCATATATAATATGATATATTGCTCTGAAAAAATGAAATTCAAACAACTGAGAATCGAGGATGTCAATTAACTTTCGTGAAAGAGCAAACAATACAAAAAAAATTAAAGTTTGTCATTTGATAGTCGAATTGATGAACTTCTATAGGGGGGTTTGGGGGGTTAACCCCTTATATAGACGTGCCAACATATAATTAACTTTCGTGAAAGAGCAAACAATACAAAAAAAATCAAAGTTTGTCATTTGATAGTCGAATTGATGAACTTCTATAGGGGGGTTTGGGGGGTTAACCCCTTATATAGACGTGCCAACATATAATTAACTTTCGTGAAAGAGCAAACAATACAAAAAAAATCAAAGTTTGTCATTTGATAGTCGAATTGATGAACTTCTATAGGGGGGTTTGGGGGGTTAACCCCTTATATAGACGTGCCAACATATAATTAACTTTCGTGAAAGAGCAAACAATACAAAAAAAATCAAAGTTTGTCATTTGATAGTCGAATTGATGAACTTCTATAGGGGGGTTTGGGGGGTTAACCCNTTTAATCAGAGTCGCATACCCCCTTAAATGAGCAAAAATCTGTTTTTGGCCTTATTTTGAGTGCCTCGGGGAAAATACTACTCCTCCCTTGATTTTGACGGGATTTTGACAGTTGCAAACCTAAAACTGGTATGTATACGATCCTAAAGGTTACGCGCAAAGCCCCGAGGTCCACAATTTGCATTTTTGTATCTCGTCTTTTTGGAAACCACGATTCAAATTCTCAGAAATTTCTAAAATTTGAAAAAAATCACACTAAATATGTTCAAATGGCGATAAAAATACTGTAAAATTTCATGTCCGAGTCTTTAAATGCGACCAGTACTCCCTTAAGCATATTGAGGGCGCCATTTGAAGCGACCCTTTCATTTCTTATAGTTTTTATCATGTTTTGGTTATTTGGCACCAAAGTCACTGTTGCAGGACATTTTCTTGTTTTTTTATACATGCAAGTTAAATTAACGGATGCTTTATTCACATTTTTTATGTGATATTGAAAATATTTACTATCCTCTTTACAGTGAAAAACATGAGAATTATCACGTTCACCACTTGTTACCTGTATTAAAAAAGTATTTTTTCTTTTTCCACAATCTGTAGTCATGTACTCGAGATATGGAATATTTTGAGTCATTTTGTTTTATGAAAATACTGACAAAATAATTGCTTTATATACGATAATGCCACTAGGGGAATATTTCCCAATAAAAGCTGTTTTTAAATGTAAGTCATTTTGCCGACCTTTTATGTTTAAAATTAAAGTACAAATATCGGTTAATCTGTCATCATTTTGCACATTTTCTTAATTACTCTCAATTCATTCCCCCCTATTTGATTTCCCGCAAAGGTCGCACCCGCGCCTCCATCCGTAGCTTTTTGCACTTATTGCTCTCTGCTGTTGCATGCGTCAAAAACCTCAGGGGAAATGCGGCCGCACCGGCCATTCTGCACTAAAACTTTTAAAATTGTTATGGCATTGAAAAATTTTCCAATAAAATTGCGGGTGTTATCGGCGTCATTTTATGTAATAGTCAGGACCTTTTTTGATATCAAAACGCAATTGAAGGCCAATTTTTACTTCAAAAAAAGTTGTTTTTCTCTATTTTTTGCCATTTCTGACCATTAAGCATGAGAAAAACTTTCATATCAAGGAAATTTTTAATACGCAACATAAAGACCGAAATTTTAAGCGCATAACACCCGACAATGTCTGAAGTTTATCAATATCGTCTTTAAAAAATCTGTAGTCGAGTTTAGTTGGAAATGAATATGAAGTGAAAAGTGGTTTTTTATATTTTCTCAGATAATTAGTTATGTGAAGAAATTTAAAATATTAACGTTCGCAAGAATGAACACTTCAATTTAAAAAAAATTCAAAAATTAATTTTCACATTTTTTATTTCATATATCGCTCTGAAAAAACTAACCAATCTGCCGGATCGATGCCACCCCCTTAAATTAATCCTGAGAATAACTTTTTTTGTCCGTGAAATACTGCATTAGTATGCTAGTGATGTTTTTATAAACAATGTCCTTCCGGTGATGTCAATTATAAAATAAACACCTGAGAGCTCAACATCTTACAATGTGCGTATCTCAGGCAATTTAATCGGATTTAAATTTAATTGAATTCTCTTATTTGGAGTTACATCAAAGAATATAGCACAAGGAAAAATAATTTCAAGAATGCGTCAATGTCTCATTTTAGGCTCCAAATAATCCAAGGCTCAATTAGGTCATCGACAAAAATTCCGAGAACTTGTGAAGAAAATCCGATGATTGAATTTATCGTAATCTTTCACAAATTCAGAAGTTCATGACATCAAGAGATACGTTTTTTCGGCCAACGAGAACTCGGGAACTCGCATGTGACTCAGATGATATTATTCACGTAAAATCCGAAGTCAAAAATTTTCGAATTTTTGAAATTCAAAATATTGCTTTTTTGAGACAAATCTGATCACTAAATAAATCACTAAATAACTCAGTTTGAATCTTCATTTTGATTTGTAGAGACTATAAGTTTTTTTCTGTTCCTATCATATAACAGCAGAATTAATATGTTTTTACCAAACTTAGTTTACTTATTTAAAATAAATTGGAAACATTCTAATTTTTTCTTCAAAAATGTTCCTTATAATTTCAAATAAGAATATTTGATTTTCAAGCAACTTAATAAAAAGACATTTGACTTGTGTTGGTGACTGATAGGAAGACAGAAAGCTTTAAATATGTTTATTATATTTTTTATTATACAAACTTTAAAAGTGCGAAATTCAAATTTTCAAAAATTGAAATTTTTTAAATTGAACTTCAAATTGGTCCAAATTACATTTTTTTAGTTGAACCAATTAAGGAGTGAAAAAAAAGAGCGGCTTTCGCTCGCAACTTAGTTTTAATGAAAATATTTTGTGAAAAGTAAAATATCACCAAAAAGATTGGATAAAGGTTGAGTCAATAAAGGCCTTAAGCAGCTTAACTTAAGCTCCAATCAGACTTTCGTTTGAGTTTGATTGGTCTGCGTCTTCACATTATTCAGATGGTGATTTTAAGAAAATAGTTTTCATTTATACTAATTTGGGCGCGACTATATTTGCTTCCTAGACACAACTACTTTCAAGTTCCCAACAAATGGGCTATCAATTTGTGACTTTCATTATTTATAAAAAATTAAATAAGCATGGAATCAATATTTCGAATTCTTCTTCTTTGAAATCGCTTATTTAATTATACGCTGCAAAATTTGGCGAAATCATGAATAATTGATTATTACAAATCTGAAAAAATATTAATTCTAAAAATTTATGTTTTTGCAACTTTTTTGTCTGTTATGAGCTTTAATATATTCTTTTCCCAACCTGAG